>UYJD01000020.1:85826-319918 GCA_900618795.1 Cyanodermella asteris
TAGCGAAAAGGACGCCTTTTTCAGCATACGGCGGCGCCGCTTTCAGCTCCCTTCTCGCCGGCCGTCCCGGTGGCCATCATGACAAATTTGTAATTTATGCCAAGAGTTTGATGACAGAGCGTCTTGGCGTAGTTAGCGTCCATATTCTAAGCGTAACCAATTCCAGAGGAAAGGTGGTTCACCGTCCCGGGTGAGTGCAAGCACGTCTCCGGGTGAGCAAGCCAGATGACTGGCTCACAGCTGCTCCTGCCGCGTTTCAGCTGGGGACCGCTTCTGCGACCACACCGATGCTATCACATCCTTCGCCTTTCCCTCTTCGTTAGGCTGAAAATGCCTTGATTGACAGCCCAAGATGACGACAGACAAGGTACTACACCTCTCTGGCCTTTCCGCTGAAGTCTTGGACCACATTTCCGAGCAGCTACATCCAGCCGCAATTGAATGGAGCTAGTGCTTGAAGCGATGCTGCCTCGTGTTATCTCGCCAGCCCTTCAGGTAGCTGTCAATCGGGGACGATGAATGCACTTCAGGCTGAGCACTGCTAGCCACAAAAGGCTGTGGTGGCCTGGTACGAGAGCTCGAGTTGACTTGCATCGTCGAAGCCGATCATGGTCTTGCTTGTCTCTCGTGATTGCCTGCCCACTTTCAGCGCCAAACAGTGCGGAACGATCTGGTTGCTTGGGAACACGACAGCAATCTACGCAAGACAACAAAATGACTGCTGGCGTGCGGACTGTGGTCGACAACTCTCTGGAGGACGCCTTGCTGATTCACAGGTCCTGCGCTAGTACGGTAAGGCGTCCCTTGAGGCAGTTGGTAGTTCCAGCCTTACCGGCAAGGCAAATTGGCGCGGGTTGTTATAAAGGTGTGATCAGCCTTCGAGAATCGCAGATAATTTTTTGACTCCATTCAGATCAAATCTCACCATGACGGCCTCCAACACTGCTGTGGATCTCGAAGCTGGTATTCTAGAAGATCCGCGTCTGGCCCCGCGGTCTGGCATCGATCTGATACGCCCGACATCGCCGCTAGGAGAGCACAGACCCGGCAACACCGGCATCGATTCTGCGTTGGGGTTCTGTCGGCCATACCCATATACTTGTAACATACAGCTGAAGAGATTGGAGGGGTATGAGGCGCGAAAAGAGCACGAGTCTGCACCAAAGCCGTACGAAGGAAATTGTATTTTCTTGTGCATGGGAGAACCTGATGGATCACACTTCGCAAACGTGGTGAGGTGTAAGCGGCCACGAGCATCCCGCCGGATACGGTCCGAGCAACTGGAATTCGTCTATGAAACCGACGAAGACGTTGCACGCGAGCGGAAACGTTTACGAAAAACCGAAGCGGTGGACTATTATCCACAAGGACTCGATGAATTGATTGTCGAATGCGACAGTGACATTTTCGAAAGACTGCGCGATACGGCGCTTTCGAAAAATGGCTTTTGGAAATCAGTCGTCCCATATTACGGAGTGACGAAGGTTGAGGAAGTAACGGTAGGACCCATCACATCGGTGTATGATGACGAAATTGTACTAAACTAGGCACAGTTCGAATTTGACGGCTCAGTGGATCGGGATGGTTCTTACCCAATCAAAATGTGCCGTCTTGACATTGATGCCATTAGAAAGGACTGTTCAAAGCGACGCGAAAACCACCTGCGAAGCGCAGGAATTCTTCATGGCGTACAATTTTGTCTTGACGCCGGTGAGTCTTGGTGTGATGGAGACCAGCAACACAGTGATGACTGTTGGATTGGGATGGAACATTGGAGCCAAAAGTGCGCGAAACTTGAAGCCGACAGTGCAGAAGACCGGCTCAAAAAACTCAAGCGGCTTGATGAATTGAGATCCAACCTTCTACATCCTGCAATCGCGGATGGGCGCGCAACTTTGTCTGGTATGGCGCAGGAAAGTTGCGTATACACCTTACGAAGCGAGGGTCACACAATTTGTCATCCTGATGATTCTGACGCTACAATAACAGTTTTGCCGAACAACGTGCACAGTTTCGATACGTTGGACAAGGTTCGAGGCTTATATGTGGAGTTTGGGTGGCAGTGGGATAAGATGAGGCAAGGTTTACCTGTGCATATTTCCCTTGTATTTTGCTCGGTGTTCCTGGTTTGGTTCTGTACTCTCCTTATAGCTGGGCGTACTGAAGACTGGCAAACAGCTTGTGGCCTCGGGTCACTGGCTATTGCGTCAGTTACGATCTTGTGGCAGAAGCTTCAGCATTGAGCGAATCCTCGGAAAAAGGAGTCCAGGAAATCAACGAAGTTGCCTTCATCGTGTGATGTGACTACAATAGAGGCGTTCACTATCGATCCTAGCGGCAGCTCAATCCTCATGCTGTGTTTGGGCAAGTACTTGCGATGGCGAAGCGATGCTACTAGACCTGCTGCATCGATTTGCTCAGAACGAGACGCCAACTGCAAGCCTTGTCCAAAATTCCTCGCCGATGTTCCTCCAAGGTTGACACGTTCGCCGTAGAAACTTGGCCAAAGATTTGATTTAAGTCTTTCAACAAGTTCACCCCTCTCGCAACGATAAGGTCGTGGTCTCGGCGGTAGTCAGAAAAATGGTGTGCGTGAGATTACATAAGCACATTTGGGATGCCGGCCTGCGCTGACACTATTTAGATACATGCACGAAGAATTCTGCTAGCCTCAGTCTCTGTCCGACCCGCGACTCGATTCAGCCTCAATGTCACCATAATCACTGGCGATGCTATTATCTGGACGTCCACTTCTGCTCCAGTCCTTGATCAGCTGTCGGATCTCCTCCTTCGGTATCTCATGGTCTTCGTCCCGATTTCGAAGCTTGAGCATGAAAACAAAATCGATCAATCGTCGGACAATAAACTGAACCAGCCTCCCATTCCCATTCTTCGCGTGCGCGAGAATGATCTCCTTCCATGAGTCGACACTTTCCACGCACTTTCTCATAGCTTTATCGAAGAGTTGAGGATCAACTGTGAGTGGTAATGAGTCTCGAATCTGGTCAAAATATTGCGAGACACATTTGTCATACACTGCGGCGAGGGTCTGCTTATCAAGCTCAGGCCAACGTATTCGAACGAACCGATCGACAAAGGCGCGGTCGAATTTATCCAGGGAATCATTGGTAATAAGTATGAAGACAACATGAGCAATGTTTTCCTCGCCGATGTTCTCTTCTCGAGTCTTGTCCTCCGGGACATCTGGATTGAACAATTGGTTGTACGTAGCTAATCTCCAGCTACCATGCACGAGTTTCGCCCTAAACTCGTCAATCATGCAGATTGGATTCAGTACGCCACTTCCGCGGAGGCTGTCCCTCAAATGGCCTTTGACTGACATTTGGACATCTCCGCCCGGAATACCCCACGGACGCCACGTCACTTTGTCACCTGAGAGATCTTCTTCGTCCAATTTCTTGCTCTGTATTTTGACCAATGGGGCTCGAAGTGCTTTCGCCAGCAACTCAATTGCCGTTGTTTTCCCTGAGCCCGGTCCCCCTGAAATGATGAATTGTGGCCGCATTGTATTCTTCCACCCGCAGATAGAAGCGGTCATGATGGAGTTGACCATCATGTCCACTGAACTTCTGGCCTCTTCCGGTAATCTTTCGTTAAGCTTGTCCAAAGCCTCTCGGTCGCAGTTGTCATAGTAATTGGAAAAGAGGCGTGGCTGGCCAAGCCAATAAGCTTGTCGGAGCTGAAGCACAACGTAAAGATCGTGGTAAGTATCAACAGTCCCAGATCTCTTGCCGTTCTTCAAGGCAACAAGGCTTGTGCGAACGAGGTCGTCGAGAATATCAACGCAGAAACTGAGGTACCGATGACAGGGCCTGACATGCTACTTCCCCCAGACTCAATCAGCTGTGAGATCCGATTAGCTAGAGCGCCTGCTGCGACGCTCACCGCAGCCGCGACGAGATCCCGCAACACGACCACAATAACAAGCCTTGGCTGATGGCTTGTTGTTTGTTTGACAATCTGTTCCAGGTGTCTCATATGATCCAGGGACGGAGTTGTCGTGTCCCATTGAGGCGGCTCAATCGGCTTATGACGAGTCGTGCTGAGCTTGTTACGGAAATGGCTCACAATCTCGAAGCCGCCACGTTCATGTAGTGGCATATATCCGACTGTCGTTAGGAAGTCATCTGCGCAAGCAATGAGCTCGTGAAGTTGACGAGACATCGTCACAAAAGTCTCTAGGAGGAAGTGGTGTTTATGACAGGCATGAGAAGCTGGAAATGCCAGGTTTAACACGATGTGGACTTTTCCGCCTTGCTTGAGCTGACTGCACAGACCACAACCTAGCACTCCCCTACAGCACTCCACCGGACTTGTGCAGACTTAGCTGCTCGTCCAATCCGCATATGCATCGATATCTTGAATGCTACTGGCTGGAAAGGTCAAGTACCTACATCCAAGCAATGGTTGGACCGAGCAGGGTGACCACAAGGAGCATGGAGGAAGAAGCTAGCCGGATGGAGGCAATGAAGGACTGGATCATCGCTGAAATCAAGCCGGGCGTCAAGGTTTGGCGTTTGCAATGCACACGACAAGCCCCGAGAGCCACTGACAGGGATACGCCAGCGCTGGAAGAGAAAAGGGAAGGCAGCGGAAGGCCTCTTTTCCCATCCAGCCTCCCTGCTACGTGTGTATTTTGGACGGGTCCAATCAGGGTCGGCCAACAGTACAGTGGACGCGAGGGACAAAGCACCGCGATTTTCTTCCATTATTTGATGTTATTGGCAGGGAAGTAGCTGTCGAGATCTGCGCAAGACCCTCTTGAGAACAGACTTCCCAGCCCATCTTGCCGAGCTGACTCTCTACAATACTCCCCAGCGAGAATCCTGCCCATACTGTATCTTCGTGAACGACTCGACACAAACAGCATGTCTGTGATCATCTACAGACTACATGCCGAAGGCAGGTTCAAAACGTTTGACCTACAACATCTCCTGCATGAGATGCCCCTGAAGCTAGATGTGTCCTGCGCTCAGTTTCAAAACCAACCGATCGAGCTGGAAAACGCGTCGGCACACTTCGTTCCTCAGTCTCTGCAGCATACCTCGCCTTACGCACTCTTTGAAGATGGGACGCTGGTGGACGAGAGTGACAAGGAGTTTCAGTGTTCTCTCTCGGAGGATGTCGTCCAGGCGCTTCTGAGGTCCCCAAAAGGGGCGACTGTGTGCCGCGAGATCTTGACCTACGACGAAACTGAGAACGGCAAAGTGACTACCAGCACAATGTGGTAAGTTCAGAATCGCATCGATCGATTCGCAGCTAACAGATGACAGGAGGTTCGACATCGTATGATGAGGTCGATCTGGCACTGAAGAATGGGTTTTTTGTTGGGGCCTGCCAACAGCTGTCCGGCAATATAATTCTGGCATTGGCACATGGGATTTACCGAGCACGAAGTTCTCGGATGAGAGAAACAAATACCGTTCATTGCATTGGAAATGGCCGATGCGACAAGTGGTCGAATCCTACGTGTACATGCTGTCCGCCAGGTCTGCATTGGTAAATTCGCGCATGAACTCCTTGTTAACCTCCAAGGCCATCGCAAGCTGGGAATGTCACCATCGAATTTTGCGACGCCGCAACTGCAACCGCAGTGGCAATGACGTTCTTTATCTGGTCATTGTTAGCTTGTCTCGATACTTTGTCCGCATCGCTTACCTGTCGGCCGTTGAGCTTGTTTTTGCACAGACTTCGTACCTCCTTTGGCGTTACATGAGGATTTCCCTGCTTCATACGAGCTTTGCGCAAAAAGTTCCACCACAACGCCTCTTTGGCCTCAGGCTGTAGTGCATTGTACTTCAGCATCAAGTGAATCCGGCTCAAAATTGCTTCATCAAACCCGGATGCTCGATTTGTCGTGAGGAACATAATTGCTTCGCAGTATTCCATCCGCCGAAGGAATACAGACACAAGACTGTTGTGCTGCAGGTTGGCAGTCGAGCGTCTTTCAAGATAGACATCTGCCTCGTCGAGTAGCAGAATTGCATTCCAATGCTTTGCAATTTGAAAGATTGTCGAAAGACTGGCATCAAGTTGTGCTGCGTCTAGACCCATCTCGCTTGCTGCGATCTTCTGCGAGTCAGTCTGTGGGTTCTGCCAATGTAGTCCTCGTGACATACCGAATAAAGCGGTCTGCGCAGATGCTCGGCCACGGCTTCGGCCGTCAATGTCTTACCGAGTCCTGGGTTGCCGCTGCAGTGATTAGCGAATACTTTTGAAGCTGCAGGATCATGACATACTGCAAAAGGACATTCAGACCGCGACCTTTGCCAGAGACGAAATCATCGAAGTCGCAGGCGGCGTCGCCGCTCGCCCGCCGAGCGAGAGCCATAATCACCTGCTTTTGGTTCGCCGGTAGCGACAGGCATTCGTATGGCTGTGAAGACCACTCGATGTCCCGGATATCATCAATCGCGAACTCGCCTGGCAACTATCAGCCTTGTTATTAAGCCACGTCGAGTTGCTTACCCCAAATCTTCTTGCCGAAGCAGAAACCGGGCACAGTATGGCAGCAGATCAAATGATCTTGATCAGTGAAGCGTTCGGATCCAAGCGATCCCCGCTCGAGCTGACTCTTGGTCGGAACTTCTTCCGAGTCCAGCGAAACGCAGACACTGTAAAAGGTGTCATACGGGTCATGCTTTTTGAAGTAGCCCGGCTGCATTTTTCGAAAAAACGAGGCATCGATCATAAGTCTTTCATTGAGTGTGAACTTGATCCGATTGCCGTCCTTATCTTTGGTGAATGCTTCACCCGAGCAGTGACAATGATGCGTGCCCGTCAATGCCAGAAACCTCTTGCCACGTTGAATCAGGTGGGATCTGACAGCAGACAAGTGCGAATGAAATTCGAGCGGGAAGACCTCCAGGCGATTGATCGCCTTATCACCCTTGAAAAAGTCGATTGCGAGCTTTGTGGACATCTCGCAAAGTCTGGTGCCATTGAAATCCAGATAGTGGCAGTCGAGTTGCCAGAACTTGGTACCATCTTCTCTGGTTATTTCCTCGCCATGATCAAAGATCAGACAACGAGATTTTCCAGTGCCAGGACAGGTTGTGTACACCACAGCATTAGGCTTGAAGAGCGCCCAAAGGAGCTCGTATGTGATGGAGCCCGCATCTTCGAGGGAGGCGAGAGCTGCTCGCGTGCCTTCATAACTGTTCGTGATGTGTTTGGATAGCAGATCAAGTTCCTGGACGCATCTGATCGGCAGAGTGCCCTCTTGCAGATCGCGATAGGTAATGATCTCGCGCTCGAAATGGAAGAGGACGTTCCGTTCCACCTAGATGTGTGAGCATGCTCTTCTGTGGCAAGACCTCCCAGACTTACAGATGGCTTGTCCCCTGCAAGAGACACGGCGTGGACCTCCTTCAAGACATCTTGCAGCGCTTTACGAACGTGTCCTGACTTGATGTCCAGGAAAACAATCTGCTGGAAGGACTTGCGGTCTCTCAGGGGTCAGCTGGATGCAAACAAGGGATACGGAAGCAGTCACCAGTCCTTTTCCTGACCACGAAGGCGTATTCGTCCAGCTCTTCGATGATCGTGTCTTCGACATCAGCCTGGATCCTGTACTTGTACGCTTTGTTGTCCCAACTATGCTCTGGGTCAGCTAGGAAAACTCAAGCCGCAAATTTGCATACACCTCGTCGACTGTCTTGTGCTCGAGCTTCGTTGCGATAGCCTTTTTGCCAGGCTGATCCGGCTCCTTTCTCACTAGATGATCCTTTTCAAGTCGATCGATAAGTGCATTCAGTTTGATGATGGTCCTCTCGGTAACAAAAGGTGCAACAGGACCTGATGGTTATATCCGTGGGCTATCCGGGGGAGTATGCGAAGGCTGTACGGAGCAGGGGGTGGTCATTGTGGATTGATGGTCTCGTCGATGCAGAGTCGAAATGGTCTCAGCCGACAGAGCCGCCGGAAACACTGGCCATTTTATGTCTTGCCCCGAAGGAGACTCGCTAATGCCCGGTAGGAGTCTACGGCGAGCGCAACTGCTCCTGTTGTGATGAGAGCGTCTTTCTTGGGATACCGAAGTTCACAGGGCCTCACCCGAGCCAACAGATCGGCGCCCCGTTTTGAAGCCTTCACATGCACTTTGTGCTGTAATTGTCTGATGTGAGACATCTAGCGCATTTATGCGGAACCTAAATGGCACGTCCCGTGGTCGCAGCAGTGAATGATTGGCCGTAGAGAGCAGTTAAAGGTCGCGGGCGTAGAGACGGAGCTTCACGATCGAACCTTCGTTGACGAAGTGGAGCTGACGCGTTCCAAAATTATGCGACCCTCTAAAATTCCGTGTTGCGCATAACTTTGGCAACACGCCCCGCTCTTCGGCAGGACGCGCCACGCGAGTACTTAGGCTGGCAAGGCTGCCTCTCGATCCACTCTTGTCGTCGAACACCACTTACGTGACACTATGTCGTCCGGCACGGTCCTCACCCAGATGAAAAGGCTGGTCGAAAAGGCCCAGGCTCTGCGAAACACACTCCCAAGGCTGCATCCGACAGACGATCAATGGGACACTTTGCAGGACCTTTGTTCCCAAATGTCGGCTTCCGTCGGTAACCTCGTCAGCGACGTTGATACGCTGAGAAAGACCAGAATGGAACGTGCGTGGAAAGAGAGTAAGGATCTCAGGGCAAAGGCCCAAATCAGCCGAGGAGAGGTATTCGGCAAGGGTTTATCCAAACAATCTGCTGTGTTCAGGAGGAATATCGCCACCATCTTCGGCGGTCCCAAAGTCTCCAAATTTGATTCAGAAGAGGTCAAAATCAGGAAAGAATCGACAAGAAGCAGATGCAAACAGATAAGCTGTTTGCATCCAGATGCTATCATTTCGTGGGCCGTGGCTTTCCCCCCAACCATATGGGCTGTGGGATCAATGGCATCAGATATCTTTGAATGCCTCCTGGTTGATATCGAGCCGGACTTGCCACAGGCCTGGCCGGACGAAGTTCTGCGCACCGTCCGGCTACTGCAAGAAGATGAGGACTCTCTGGTGGATTGTTCAGCTTATAATGCATTCATTACAAGTAAGCACTTGATGCACTTGTCCTGCTTTCATGCTAAGATCTATCAGGTCTGGAAGGCCCCAAGAAAGAGCGCAGAAACTACAGGAAGCGACCTCGATGGAGTATGGAAGAGAATGAAAGGGGTGTGCCTGCGCCTGAATCACCCTCAAACGAGAAACGAGGTACATTCATACTGCTCTTTAGAGACCCGATTATTGACTATCAACAGAAATGAAGCACCTATACACCAATGCCCCAATCAGCTTCGTGTCAACACTACCTGAACCACTAAGAACAGCCGTGGAAAATAGCCGTCTCTGGAAATGGGAAAGGAGGCATCCAGACATGACGTCGACAGAAACGATTGCGACGCTATTTCCGAAGGACAATACTCAAGATGTCTCATTGACGATCTGGTGCGGCCATGATGAAGGATATGCAATCGTTGCAAGTTTGGGGCTGCGATTGGCAATGTCTGGCTAGACTTTGAAATAGACGACCGCCCCTCGAACGTAACAGGTGAAATTAGCCGGCACTTGGTATTCCCTGTACTCTTCGCTAGGCAAGTTGTTGTCCTCATGCGCAGCCTGCTCGTCGGTTTCCTTGTTCACGATCGAAATGTAGTATCCCTTGAAGTAGACTGTTCTGTCGCTCGCTGTCGGTGCAAAGCGATGACCAGGAAGATCCTCTTCGCGTCCAGCAAGGGCCTCATCTCCGTGCTAAGTAGAACATGATCAGCTAAATGGTTCAACCGCGCTCCAAGATTCGACTGACAGCCATAGTGCGTTGCGGCCACCTTAACAGCACCACCGATATACAGACGTCGTTGGGTGCCAGACTCAAGGGCAGGTGACTCCCGTTTAGCAGCAGAATCCTTAAAGCAACTGGTGGTAAACCTCAAAGACGCTCCACAGCTGACGCTTGCAGAGTTTGAAGGGAAAAAGATCCTACATCTTCTATAAGTCGCATCAGCGGCCGCTTGGGTCAGGCAAGGATAAACTCGCGCCTGACGTCGGAGGGGATTGGCGGGGCCTTCTCGCGCGCCGTGATCTGCACTAATGTCCAGCCTCTGTTGCTGATGACTCAGCCTTCCTGCTCGGGGAGTCCCGGTAAAGCCGGACCACGGCTAAGCGTATGATCTCTGGTCCACAAATTGTCTGTGTTCATCGAAAGTGTTATCTAGAGAAACACTATGGTTCACTTTTGGGACATTGTCCTTATGTCAGTTCGCTAGTGACATCCTTGTAGGGAAACGGGCCAAGTCTTGCGGAATATCAAATGGAGTTTTCTAGTTTACTTGTTTGCGACCCCAGTTAACGCATTCCATCTGAGCCGCCTCTTGGGTACAAAATAGGGTACGGCACTCAGAAGTCATATGCTGCCATTCTGGATGCGCTCTTATTGCTGGTAAGCGACGAGCTCGATTGTGTTTCCCCGCTTCGGCTGATACAAGTGCCTTAATCCAATCGCTACTCATTCTGTTACGTGCTCTTCTATGCTGCGATCAAAAGCGCCAATCATCTTGTCGTAGAGCACAGACGGGTCTCCATCTGGTAGCCCGGTTCGCAGTGCGCCTCCAAGGAAAAGCATATCTCTCAAGTCTCTAGCAAGCCCCCTCAAAGACGCGAAATCGTCACCAAATTTGGCGAGCACAGACCTCTCAAAACCGCCTGGCTCCATGGAGCCGCGTTTTGCGACGACGATGTCATCATATGATCCGATGTACCATGTCTTGAATGGATCTCGTCCCCATTTTTTCGTCTTCTTCAAGCTATGGGCCACGCTCAAAGCTAGAAAGACGTAGAAAAACGATTCGAGGTCATGCCGGTACGTGTGAGCCAGGTCCCGCTGCGAGCCCTGGAGCGCTAGTTCAACGACCTCGATCGCCATGAACTTGAGCGTGCCGGTCATGCCTGGACTGTTGGTGCGCACATTGTTCCCTTCTTCATCGACCTGCGTTGCGAGATCCAGGTCGATGAGCATGCCAGAAAAGCCGCCGTTTTCAGCCGGATCTGTGATGATGATGTTGTTCTGCGATATGTCGCGATGAAGGATGTTGCCGTCAAGGAAGAGCGAGCGGTGCGCCTTGATCGCGTCGCGAAACGCTCTGAGCAGCTCAGGGACCGACGTAAAGCTGTCGAGTGGCCTGCCGGCTGGCTTGACCAACAGGCACGACAGCACGCGGTTTGTGAACGGCGCCTCGCCTTCCGGCAGCTGTGATACCTGCGAGCCCTCGAGACTTTCGTTGATGCTGTGCGCTTGGTACAGCCGCGATACCTGACTGCTCGATCGCGACCGCTTGGCGGAGAAGCTCTCGCCTGCGCCGAAGGATTTTCTCTTCTGCCCGGAAACCGGGTTTTGGAATGACTGGAAAGACTGCGACTTGTTGAGGACGTCAGCACGTTCCTGCCGGCTGGTGAATTTTCTTCTCTTGACGAATGTCAGGTCCTCACGAAGCTCAGCCACGCTAGCAACTCGTTTCTGCCCGACGAGCTGCGCGACACCCTTCACCTCCCTTTCGTGCGCACGCTTCAACAGGTCCGGTTCGGTGAGCCACTTGTCGGCAGCCACCCAGGAGTACTTGGCCACGTGCTTGCCGTCCATCGTCCCGTAGCAGCAAGTGCCTCGGCAAACCACCGCAGACTGCCTCGCAATAGGTACTGGCTTCAGCTCGAATCGCCTGTCCTCCCCAGTCGTCTCGTCCGTAACCGTCACGAACTCCCTGATTCCCTCCCGCTCGGTGGATGTGTCCATGCCCAGCTCTTCATCGCTCATCAGACAATAGCCGGCGAGCGCACGGATGAAGCGCTCCGGCTCGGCGTGAATGTCGAAGGCTGCCGCGCTGTACGCTCCGGATCTATCAAAGACGTACAGCTCCATAGATGAGCCTCGAAGTGTAAAGCCATGCATGAAGCGGCGACGCGGCTGGGCCTTGAAGACGTTCCGGGCGTATCTCGCGAGCTGCAGGAACTTGTTCTGCGTGGTCGAAACGGTGTGTTCACCGGCGGCGCGCACGTCGGCCCAGTCGTGGAGGTCTGACGTATCTTTGGCGCGGGGCTTGATCAGGAGGTCGAGCTGGCCTTCACTGTCGGTGCCCGTCATTTCGCTGCTCTTCTTGGTCGTGAAGTAGATGCAGCGCGCGTCGCCGAGGTGCTTCTGCTGGAACTGGGATATCCACGACCAGACAAGTCGCTCGGTCGGATGTTTGGGGAACGAGACCCATCGTCCGTTGACATGCTCGTGTTTGACGGTGTTGTACATCTCCTTGCTCTTCTGTGACCAACTCTTGCCGTCGAAGTACTTCTTGAAGAAGCCGGGGACGTTGATGTACGCGCGTTGGTGGAACTCGTCACGGAGTGCGTCGTCGAGCAGGCCTCGTGTCTGCTCCGCGCCTTCGTGCGACGCTGAGCTGTTGATGCGCGGCGTGCCGGGCAAGGAGGTTCTACTTCCGGTCACAGACAGTTTGCTGCTGGACGGAGGGGTTGTTCGAGAGACGGAAGCAATGAGCTGGAGAACGGCTTTCCATATCTCCACGTCCGACTCTTGCCGCACAATTGTGTGGATGAGGGGAAAGAAGGAAGCCGTCTGGATTTGGCCCAAGTCAAGGCGGTTCACGAGCGTTGCGAGCTGTCCAACAACTGTTCCCCCAGTGTCTCTTGAACGTAGCTTTCTTGCGACTCGATGGCCCTGAAGGGCAGTAAGAAGGTTCGAGATTGAGCTTATGATACCTTCTTTGGCATCGTCTACTTCTGATGATTCATCATCCCTCGTAGCATCGCTGCTTGATGTGTCGGTGGTCGAAAATGCATCGGTCTTCTGCGAATCAACACCAGCGTCTGCGTCTTTCTCGATTGCTTGTTGCAGAGATGGCCGCAGTTTTCCGATCGTCGGTTCAAGTGCCCAGCGGCGAATGGCCATGCAATCATCCTCTGTTAACTCAGCCATGATGGCACGGTAGTGAAGGTGTAATGGAAGGCTGACGAATTGTTTCGCAAACACCACGACTATGCCAAGAACGCCACGTGACGCACCTTAACCAGGCAACACCCAGCCACCAATTTGTATCTCCCAACATGCTTCTCCACGCACTTCGCAAAGAGTTTCTTCTCTTGATAAAGATCTGCTTGGAATAACAAGAGACTGACGATTGATGAAAGAAAGTGACGAAACGTTTCCCTTCGCATGGTGCACGAGGAGCCTACCAAACCTCTCTAGCGTGACACGATCTTTCGCCACCAAACCAGTTTTCCTTTCTCTCTCTGAGCATCGTTCAATTCCTCCGTGGCTAGCCGACGACCGACATTATTTCAGCAGAAGGTCTCTCATTCAAGATGTCAGGGAGTCAAGTAAGATTTCACCGACTCGCCTCGTTTCTATCACTCACTATTTCTAGCAGGGACCCGGCAAGGCCCGACGGATTCTTGTCAAGATCTCATTCGAAAATAAGCACTGGGACTGTTCGGACGGAGATGTCATGATTTCGGCACTCGACGAGCTGCAACTACCACATTGTTCGGACCAACAGCCACGACTTCTTGTTAAGCGCATATCAAAGTCTGCAAAGATGTTCGTGTTTGATGTCTACAACAGCGATTACGATGCTGCAAAAGCCCATCGGCCAGAATCAAACCAACTCCAGACCGAAGTCCTTCGGTTCGGACGGAGAGGCGTTACAAAGAGCAAACCAAATGCTTTTTGGAATAAATCAATCAATTCGACTGTCGCGCTGGCTCACAATCTGGCAGGTTCTGGCAGCCTACCGCCATTCATTGAAGATCTCACCAAACAAGAGCCTCCGTTCTTTAGCGATCCACGGGATGTTTCATTGATTGCAACCTGCACAAACCCGCCATAGGCTCAAGGCATCCATCCTGGTCAACGGCTGGTCTTTGGTCTTCTCAATCTGACTCGGGTGTTGGCAGAGAACATGTTGGACATTTAGTGTTTGCTATGACGGTGTTGTTGTCTGTGGAGTTGCAGCCTGCTCCTGGGCTGCATGGATCAGTGCGAATAAGACGTTGGTAAGTCCCACATTCGCTGCAGACGTAGAGCGTGAAGTGGCACATCTATAAGCAGTCAGACACCCATGTTACAGTATTAGCGAGGCATTGCGCAGTACAGACATCGGAAGGCAATCTGGGCACGATTGGAAAAGCTGACAAGTAAGGTTGTGTGGGGAGAAAATGGTTGGAAGGAGGGAACAGTCCAAAGTCGACCTTGCGAATTTATAGTATTCGTAGGGTCGGCCTTGCATTGCTGCCTATCTAGAAGCAGAGCGACCAGTGGACCATCAGAAAGGTGTATTACGACTGTTCATCGCCGCAAGTCTCACGTAAAAGGCCACAAAAGTCGTCAAGGGTTCGATGAGCGGGCTTGATAATTACTTTGCCTAGTGGAGTGAACAGTGTTGCTCGGACTTGTCTGATCGTACCAATCCCCGTTCAGCCCCGAGTTCTGAGACCTAGAATGAGTCTGATACAGGATCTGCTCGCGTCCATGACACGTTCGCGCGCAAAGGGGTCGCGCGGCCATGATGTTGTTTACACCTGGAAGTACCTCTGTTGATAAACACTTTACCCCTGTTCAAACTGAAGTGTCGGCCTGCCATGGCTCAGGGGTTCCGGCCTTGTATGGCGACTTATGCGCGTAATTTGATTGGTGCCTGAGCAAGGGTGCTACATCAATCGGGCGTCAAGGTTTGAGAGACACGCTCATACTTCGTGAGGGACTCGGACTGTATGCGCGCAGGCGAGTGGCTCACGCTTGTCGCATTCTATCTAGAAGATTGTCCGACTGCATGTAAGATTCTTTCTCACCTATCGTGCCCCCAATGAGGTATCTCGCTGCTCTTTCTGGTGGTGAAGTAGTTGCAGCGCACCTTGGGGAGATGCTTCTGTTATAACTGCGATAGCCACCCCAGACAGGTCGCTCGGTCGGATGCTGGGGAAACGAGGCCCATCGTCCCATGACATGCCCGTGTTTGACGGCGTTGTAGATGTTGTCGCCTGGCTTTGTCTAGCTCTTGCCGTCAAAATACTTCTCGAGGAAGCTGGAAACGTTCTTGAAGGCGCGTTTGCAGAACTCATCGCGGAGTCCGCCGTCGAGCAGACGTCGCGTCTGCTCTGAGCCTTCATGCGATGCTGAGCTGTTGATCCGCGGCGTGCCGGGCAAGGTGGTTCTGTTGCTGGGTGGAGGAGTCATGCGAGTGGGGAAAGTGATGAGCTGAAGGACGGCCTTTCACACGTCGACGTCTGATCTGTCTTGGATGACTGCGTGCACGATAGGAAGGAAGGTAGCCGTGTGAATCAGGCCCGAATCGAGGCGATCGAAAAGTCCGGCAAGTTGACCAGCAACTGTCCCTCCGGTGTCTATTGAACGAAGCTTTTGACCACACGATGACCAGCAAGCGTCAAAAATAAAGTGGAAAGGATATTTTTGATGTCGTCGTTCGCGTTTTCTGCTCCTGACGGAACATCGTCTACAGAGTCGTCGCCAGATGTGCTGGTGATCGAAAACACCCCAGTCCTTTGGGAGTCAGCATCTGTCTCTATGACTTTCTGTACAGATGGCCGAAGACTCCCAAAATCTAAAAGTGAGCGGCTAATTGCCATGCAGTCGTCTTCGATAATTCGATCAGGATTGATGCAGAGAGGTGAGAGCGTAAAATGCAGGGTTATCGTTTCGGAGACGAGATCCTCGACATGCCAAGAACACCACGACCTCTTCATCTGCTCGAACAGGTTGCAAATGGCGGCAAGCTCTCTATTCGGGTTAAGCAGCGTAGACGCATCTCCCCATGTTGGCGGCCAGTTGAGCTTCACAAGATCACCGTCGGCTTGGTCTTCCGCCGGTCCCCATTCAGCCTGAAGACGAGAAGCAGCCTCGGGCGTGGCTATCGTCGGCTTCCAGTGGATGTAGATCTCAAGGCTCTCGTCCACCAGACGGACGGAAGTCACCTCATCAACTGTCCAATCAAGCTCCTCGTCGTCCGAGAAGCACTCTGTAGGTGGCAGCGAGGCTGCGTCGTCGATCTCCATTGCGTCTTCTTGAACCATGGGTGCAGCATCCAATTCGGTCGTTGTCGGAGAGTGTAGGGCTCCTCCGCCAGCCCCAGGGGTTTGTGGTGCATCCTGAGTGGTCGCTGTCGGAGAGCATGCGGTGCCATCGCCAGCCGTGGCTGCCACTTGAGTGGTCACATCTGGTAGGAAGGGCACCTCAAAAGCCCCCACCACCTCAAGGGCTTGTCCGTGAGTGGTCATTGCCGGAGGGTGCGGGCTCTCTCCATCAGCTGAGGGAGTGTGTGGTGCCTCCTGAGCAATCGCCAGAGGTAGCACGACCCCTTCATTGGGCTGGGCAGTGGCTTTCGCCGAGGCAGATGGTGTGTCCTGGTCAGCTCCCGCGTTGCACCATGTCCTGGGAGAAGTCGCTGGAGGTGACATGGCCCCTATATATGCCCCTTGGGAGTCACGTGCCTCCTCTTGGCTCACTGTCGGAGGTATGACGGTTCGATCGATCGTCTGAGTCTGCCCATCGCTTTCTGCCGGCTGTATGGTCACCGACTCCGGTGGGGTGTTCCGATCGGTCGTTGCTGAGGCCTGGTCCGTAGCTGAGGCCTCCACGGGAGGCGAGGGCCAATCGATTGCATCAGACGGGGCGCGGACGTGGTCGCCGTCGCTGTTGGTCTGCGCAGTCGATGCTCGCGGCGCAGCTGGAGCGGTGCCATCGGCGATCAGCGCCTCGTCCAACGTCAATGTCGATGCCTGACTGCCCTGCTCCCGCTCGCGCATCCGAGCACGCATGGCTCGGGTCTCGCGAGGAGCGACAGCGTGCTGGCCGGCCTTTTGCATGCTTGCTTGAGCTTGCTCTTGTTCCTCTGCAATGCGAGTCTGTCCGCGAGTGACTGGCATGATGCTGGAGTGCTGGAGTGCTGGAGTGCTGTGCTGGTGTTGGATCGTGGCAGAACGGTGCATAAGAGGTACAGAGGGGGAAGAAAGGAAGTCAAGAGTCGGAAGGGGACGAGCGAAGATATAAAGCCCCTCGCGGCCGGAGATCTGGTCGCGCGGCAGGTCGGACTGCTGGACTGTCGACCAATGGTGGAGCCACGAACGTAGTCAGGGGCTTGCACGACTCCGGCCGAACCCGGTAGAAGACGAAGTCGTGCATCAAGCTGGGGTAGCTTGGCCACAGTGAGGGTGCGCCGTGTGGCAGGACGTGGTGGCTCAGGCATAGTGAGGCAGAGCCGGAGAGATCTCGGCGAGGCCACAGCTTGTATCCGTCCAGGTCCTTGCGGACAAGTGGTGTATTGACGGGCTCGAGATCGCCGGTTGCGATTTGGCCTGCAGACGTCCTACAGGCGCCGATGCCATCTCTTATCAGAACGGAACTGCTTCAGGAGGCAATCAATCGGTGATATCACCAGCCAAGTCCCGATAATGATGGGTTTGTGCACGAAGGTGTGGTGACTTGATACGACAGGGATAGTGCGGCAGAACATGGTAGCTTGGGTATGATCGGTGGGGGATTAAGACCAAGGACTGTGTGGGACAATGACTTAGTAGGGTTTGGAAAGCAGCGGGCGAGGGGCACTTGCTTCTGTACAACGAATATTTCCTTGCAGAATGCAGAGACTCCATAGACGGTGACACCCTTCAGAACGGAACAAAGCGGCTGCGGAGAGTGAAAGGAGGATGCGATGACCAAGGCGAAGGGATGTAGTCGCACCGTGGACCGCTTTCTTTCGACTATGCTCCTGACAGTGTACCGCGAGACGTACATCTTGGCAAGAGCGACTGGAACTGGACGATTTCTTTCTGCTCTTTTTTTTCTTTGTTCCTCGTGAACGCCAAGAGTGCTACAAATCCATCATTACACAACGGCCTGATGAGATGAGAACTCGGCTGACTTTTTGCAAAAGGAATTGAACATCTATATAATGATCGCGTCAGGAATGCATTACGACGGGTTCAGTAAAGAGACCAGAAAAGCATTCTGAACTAAGTAAGGAGTCGATGACTGGATGGCATCTTCCAATGTAGCATGTAGGTGCTACTTTTGGCAACTTGGGCATGGAGAGGTTCGCTGTAGCACGTGACCATCCTGGCCTTGCGACGGCAACAAACCGTAGCAACACCAGATACTCTACCTGTCTGCAGCTCAGTACGGGCCACTTCGTGGATCGTTTAACTGTTCTTCCAATTTACACTTCCAAGCTTCCGCCTACTATTGTTATTGCTACTGACGTGCTCATCATGTTCTGCCGTCTCAATCGTTCCTCCGCCGTCTGCTGCCCGAGTGCAAGATTGGTCACCTTCTTCCGTCCCCGGGTGCACTTCCTCCAACTCCCACGTATCTGCTGGGTCGAGGGCTGTTTGGGCTTCAAATGCCTCGGTACCTACACAAAGCAAGCTCCTGAGTGGCCACTTCTTCCGGAAATAGCTCCGCCCCAGATGCGCGTGGATCACCGGAGCTACTACCGGACCGACGTCTTCACACAGTGTCTCGTCTTTACATTCGATGGAAGCGCGATCCGGACAATCATTTCCGGTCACAGCTTATTGGTGGAGACATCTGACAGGTCGAAGGGAAGAGGCACGAAACCCCAACTCTTTCAAAAGCGCCTTGCCCTTTAGCAATACGTCTTTCTTGCTGGATCGATCGTAAACGAAGGCAAAGTGGCTAACCGTAATGCCTAAACATTCACAAACGACGCGACCCATTTTGCCGGCTCCAAAGGCCAGGGAGTCGCGAATATCACTTTTTGGGCCTACGGCGATTGAGAAGCCAAAGGATTTGCCACGGAAACGAGCCAAACACGTCGGTCTGGCCTGTGATGCGTGCAGGAAACGCAAAAGTAGAGTTGGTGCGGCGTGATTCTTCACTGGCAGTGCAACAGCTGAAATATTGTTTGACAGTGCGATGGACGACGTCCAGCATGCTTCCTTTGCGAACGGAAGGGCACTACCTGTTCCTTTGATGACCACGCTCGCAACGCCAATCAATTGAACAGCCTGAAGGACCAGCTGGCCACGGTCAAGAAACACATCTTAGCCATGCAAAGACTTGTTGACCATTTGAGACAAGCATCTAAAATAGATGCTGAGCGAACACTCTTTTCTCTCAGAAATGGCGAAGACATCGGGAACATAACAAAAGGACTTTGACGTCATCAAGAGCAGATGCTATCACCTGGAGTCGAAGTCAGACCGATTTATCCCAAGTCTGAGGTTGGATTGGAGAGGAATATTGATGAAGTCATTCGAGACTTTGAACCCCATCGTTGGAATTCGTCAATCAGTCTTTTCAACGCCGCTTGGTCTACAGAGAAACTTTGGCGTGACAAATTCACCCGTGAGACTCACAGGCAAGACTCAGAAACCTTCACTTGAATGCTCACTCACGATTCGTTCCTGTCAAGAGCCACGCTCTCAAGCTTCTTGTTGATCTGGACAAGCTCGCATGGAGAACGTGTCACAGAAGATGTTTTTTTTCGAAGCATTTGGAATGTCTACATTCTGTGGACGAAATATGCTGTCTAAACCAAAGAAACAGAGCGGAACACTCTTCAGTCTATTTGCATGACTTCAGCCCCGTCGGCAATCTGCTGCCGCACGACCGTCCGACTTTGGTCTCGCATTTCTTTGTTGTAGCTCTCGATCAACCGCTTAAGCGCCGCCTTCTTACCTAGGTAACGGTCAGCCTCTTCCAAATACACTTTGTAAGCAGATTCAAGGCTCTTCTTCTTGCAGCCACCGCTCGCATCAATCAGGCGTTCCCAGTCCTTGGCCCGGTAGGTCGTAAGCTTCCTAGATCGAACAAGCTGTGAAGCCTCGCCTTTGAGTTTCTTGCAGTACCTCTCCTTCTGAACCTTCGTCTTGTTCATCTCCTTGAGCCTCTTGCAAATGGCAGAAAGCTTGTCGTTGGGGCTGGTCAGCACCGACGCGTCATCCCACGTTGGCGACCACTTGAGCGTCACGCTGTCGCCATCCTCATCCGATTCTATTGGCCCCCATTCCTGTTGAAGGCGAGAAGCAGCCTCGCGTGTGACGATCGTCGATTTCCAATGGATGTAGACCCTTAGCTCCCCGCGCTCGAAGTGGACAATGGGGACGCTGTCAACTTTCCAATCACGCTCTTCGTTGTCCAAGAAGCTCTCTGTCGGTGCCAATGAAGCTGTGTCGTCGATCTCCGTTGCGCCCTCCTGAGCCACGGACGCGGTCTCCGATCCCAATGACTGGCCCATTGCTGGAACAAACTTAAAGGCTCGATCATCCATCGGCGGTATTTCCGGGATTCCGAATATCTCGCTCGCCATTGTTCCTGGAAACTCGTCTAGTTCGACCGACGGGAGCATTGTATCCAAATCGTTGGCTGGCACAGCCTCTTTTGCCTGACCACCAGTGAACCATGTCGGAGAATATGGGCACACAGCTTCGAGTGTCTGCGGTTGGGTGGTAGTCGTCGGAGAGCATGGGGTGCCATCGCCAGCGAGCAGTGCTTCCAAGGTAGGTACAGGTGAGAGCGGTTCTTCATCGGAGTTCGGCACCTCAAATGCCTGTTCATGAGTGGTTGTTGTTAGAGAGCGTGGAGCGCCATCGTCAGTGTGCAGTGCTTCCGAGGCGATCACAGATGTGAGGGACTCCTCACCGGAGTTCGGCACCTCAAATGCCAGCTCGTGAGTGGTTGTCATCGGAGAGCGAGGAGCGCCAGTGGGCAGTGCTTCCAAGGTGGTTGCAGGGGGTGGGAGGGGCTCCTCACCGGGCTGCGGCAGCCCAAATGCTTGCTCATGAGCGGCTGTTGTCAGAGGCCGTGAGCCCTCTGGGTCAGCTCCAAGAATGCGTGAGTCCTCCTGAGTGGTCGCCGGAGATCGGCTGATCTGTTCATTGGCCTGCATGGTGTCTTGTTCCTGCTCTTGAGTGTCCATTACCGCTGAGGGTGGGGCTGGTTCGCTAGCTTTCGCAGCGAATGGTTCTTTCGACGTGTGAGCCGAAGGCGATGAGACCTCGCCATTGGCCTCTGGAGCACGGCTTGTTGTCGGAGACGAGCAGGTCTGAGTGCCTGTCTGGATCTCCAGACCGGGTTCTGCAGTTGACGGGGCTGCCGGCTCTGGCATGGCAGGCCGATCGCTCGGTCCCGGGACCTCCTCGGTGTTTGGTGCGTCTGCTGTGGGCGAAGGTCGAACGGTCGCCTTGAACTGGACGGGGACATGTCCGACCATGCTGCTGATCTGGGCAGCCGGTGCCAGAGCGCGAGCCGGAGCTGGAGCTGGAGCTGGAGCAGTGCCATCGGCAATCAGTGGATCGTTCGACGCTAATGCCTGATTGACCTCTTTCTGTGCCTGCGTGCGGCGCCTCGTGGCTCGAGTCTGGGTGGGCGCTGCGACAGGTCCCTGGACATCCTCCTGCGCGGACACTTGTGCGTGTGCAGGCGCTTGAGCTTGCTCGATTGCGTCGCGACTCTGCGCGCGAGTGACTGGCATGGTGCGAGGAAGCGATGGGTACTGGCGTGCTGGGATGTGGCAAAATGGTGCAGAAGAGATGAAGAGGGAAGAAAGGAAGTCAAGAGTCGGAGGGGAACGAGCCGACATATGTAGCCCCTCGCGGCCGGAGATCTGGTCGCGCGGCTGGTCGGTCCGCTGGGCTGTCGACCAACGGTGGAGCCACGGAGGTGGTCAGAGGCTTGCATGATTCCGGCCGAACCCGGTAGAAGACGAAATCGTGCATCGAGCTGCACTGCCTTGGCCACGGAGAGGGTGCGCCGTGTGGCAGGACGTGGTGGCTTAGGCATGGCGAGGCCGAGCCGAAGAGATGTCGGCGAGGCCACAGCTTGCGTCCGTCCTGGTGCTTGTGGACAAGTAGTGCATTGATGGGTCAGAAATTGCCGGTTGCGATTTGGCCTGCCGATGTCTTGAAGGCGCCGATGCCATCTCTTGTCAGAACGGAACTGCTTCAGGAGGCAATCAATCAGTGATTTCTACCAACAAGTCCCGACGATGATGGGTTCATGCACGAAGATGTCGTGACTTGATACGACAGGAATGGTGTGGCGGAACATGGTGGCTTGGGGATGACCGGTGGCGGATTGAGGACGAAGGGCTGGGTGGGACAATGACTTGCTATGGCTTGGGAAGCAGCAGGCGAGGTGCACTTGCTTCTATACAACGAATACGTCCTTGCGGAATGAAGAGACTTCATGGACGGTGACAGCCTTCATAATGGAACAAAGTGGCTGCGAAGAGTGAAAGGAGGACGCGATGGCCTAGGAGAAGAGATGTAGTAGCACGGCGGGCCGCCTTAGCTCGACGATGCCCCTGGCAGTGTGCCGCGAGACGTACATCTAAGCGAGAGCAACTGGGTTTGGACGATTTCTTTCTGCTCTTCTGCCGTCCTCGTGAACGCCAAGAATGCCACAAATTCATCATTGTACAACGGCCTGATATGATAAGTCTTGTTTGAGACCTTGTTGATGATGCAAATTCAAAATTCTGTTCGAATGGGATAGCAGATATACGAGAGCGGAACGAGACAGAGAACTTGGGTGGCTTTTTGCGAAAGGGAATTGAACATTTACATAATGATTACTTCAAGATAAGAAGCCATGACGACAAGTCCAGTAAAGAGATCAGAGAAGCGTTCTGAAAGAAGTAAGGAGTCGATGACCGGACGACTTCTTCCAATATAGTGTGTCGGTACTACTCTTGGCAACTTTGGGATGGAGAGGTTTGCTACGTCACGTGACCATCATGGCCTCACGGCATCCCATGGAGATGCGCGCCAAGGCAACAAAACCGCACAGCAACAGAATCGCGCGCCAACACTAGGATTGCTACGTGTCTGCAGCTTAGTACGGGACATTTCGTGGACCGCTAAATATGGATCGCGTCTATCGACAGGCGCGCGGGTATTCTATTTGTAATCTGCGCATCCTGATGAGTTTCACATCACGTCAAGCAACCAATGAACAAATACTTCCGCGCCTGGCCGAGAGCGCTCAGCCAGGCACAGAAGCTCATGCTCGCTCTATGTATACTCTATTGAATTGATGAGAGGGTTTGCCCTTCTTCTTCCAAAGTTTGCAGTCGGATCGCGAGATGCTCGCGCCTACATTTCAGGCCTTCTAGCATCTCATCTAAAGCTTTTCGCCTGCGCAGAAGGTCAAGATTCTGTGCGAGTTGCTCGAGTTCTTGGGACTGGGCATCGAGTTCTTTCGTCATGGTTGCAGCAGCTTTCTCATCATCAAGCAACTGCGAACGGCACACCGTAGCTGTAATCGAAGACAGTGAAGTTTCACCACATGTGGTGGTACAACTTGCCCGAAATTCCGAAGTCTGAAGTAGATCTCCATGCGTAACAAGAGCTCGCCTGGCGAGTTTTGAATGGCAATTGGTGGTTGATGCGGAAGCCTTGATCTAGACCCAAGCAAATGTTGGCTGACAGATGTCTTGGAGGATTGCAGCTGCTTACCTGTTTTTGCTTCAAACGCGCTGGAGAGCCCGTTACTTGACGATATTTTCGAAGGCATTGGCGCGGAGATCTCTCGATCGCTGTTGCTGTCTGTTCGGCTGTAGCCCCTGTCTCAAGGAGCCTTTTCAGGCGGTCTATCTCCTGGTAGGACCACGACCTCCATTTGATGCTTTTGCATATAATTGATCTGTCTGGACGAGGCGGGCTGTCGAATGCTAGTCTATATGTATGACGATCATGGAGACCTGAGCAGCCGCGCGCTTGCTAAGAATAGCACTCTATTTTTGACAGCTCCAAACCTCAGGCGTGTCCGTTTGCCTCCAACAATCTTGCCATTCGGCTTTACCAGCAGTTGATTGACATGAAATGTGCTGGGAGGCGAGCATGAGCCCGAGAGAGAATATGAGACTGGGGAGTGAGGCGAGTATTGAGACGAGTGGACCGAGGTAGCATAAGAGGACGATACGCATCACAGCATTCCAGGGTGCATATCACAATAGAGACTCTTAATTTGCATGTTTAATGATCAAGCACAGCTTTACAACCACACTTCCATCGCAAAAAATAACATGTGGACTCATACCTCTCGAGATGTTGAAAATGCGGCGGCAGAGAGGGCCGGCAGCTATGCAGGGACAGGGGTCATCGCCCAACGGCCAGCCTTGCGTCAGATGACAAGGTGACCCCGCATCACGATGCAGCCTGGTATTTAAGTATGAATGTGCGGGAGCTTGCTACATTTCCGAGACCTTGTCGCAATCCTTTCCAAGCAGGTGGCTGGAAACGATGATTTCTCACGCTCTTTTGTTAGGCGTCCGACCTCATGGCATTGGGAATCGTAAGAGTTTCATGGAAAGCTATGGATTAAAAACGCACAACCCCGACGATTGCTTGCAAGCTTCTGAACTGGTCAAACAGCTTCGACTGGAGGATGTGCGCCTCCAACAAGGCGTGACTTACTGGTGCTCCGGATGTAATCGACCTTTCGGCGACCAGCACGCCCTTGATCAGCACCTCAATTCGTCGGTCCACGCGCCGTCGTTCGAGTGTGACGACTGCGACCGCTCCTTTGTGGACCAGCACGCCCTTGATCAGCACCTCAATTCGTCGGTCCACGCGCCGTCGTTCGAGTGTGACGACTGCGATCGCTCCTTTGTGGACCAGCATGCCCTCAATCAACACCGCGGCTCTCAACCCCATCTCTTCTCAACTCGGTAGCTCGTTCCAGATTCGCAGCCACGATCTGGTAATTTTGGCTGTTCGAATAAAGCGAACAGTACGTTTGAACAGGATCTTTGCGGGAATATTCCTTGGCGCAGGGTCGCTCTGCATTTGGCGGATTAGGTAGCCGTGTCAGATGTGGCGCTTTCCGAAGTGAGTTTGCCATGGTGACATTTGTATTCCACGGGTACAGGAAATGAATGTTGCTGCTCGCATTAGCAATGACTCTCGACGATTGAGAAAGACTCACAATGACATCCATTGGAGGTGGCCACGACGGTACATTATTTGACCTATAGGTGTAAAACCTGCCGTTTCTGAGCACAATCAGCGCCACGTCGGCTTCGCACAGCCTGGCAAGCCCATCTGCTTTGTTCACGAGTGATTTCTTCCGTCTGGAGAATCGCTCCCTCCTCGCTTTAGTCAGCGTGAAGGGCATCGAAGTCTTGTAGCACATGACGCTGTTGGTGACTGTTGAGCAGAAGATCCATATTGCGTCTAGTCAAGGGACTGGCTACTCTTTATAACAAAGAGAACGATCCCTCTGTTCAACATCACAAACCCTCGATATACGGAGGTCGGGAGTGGCAAACACTCAAGCAGACTTGTCAGCATTGGAGGTTGCTGGCTGAAAACCCGCCCTCTACTTGTGGAGGGCTGTGCCCACCGTCTCCAGCGTCTGATCCTTGTCCACTTCGGGTCGCAAATGCTCTGAGGTCGTCAAGACCGCTGGCGAGTTCAACCATCCGGAACTCGTGGTCTCGGTTGTTGCTCGTCCCTCCAGAAGTCGTGGTTGTGTCCGGTCACCCCGGGCGCCACCAGAAGCCGAAACGTTGCCTTCATGATTGCAGCCGGCGAGATCTTGGCGGCGCCAGCTCCGCAGCTCAACATGCGCACAGCGAGATTCGGGGAAAGCCTCAGAACCACGAAAGCGCTTCTTATCGGAAGAGTTTTTTATCCAATGATTGATTAATCAAAATCGTTGCGCAAATCTCGAAAAGTAGGTCACACATCTTGCAACGTGTATCAAGGACTCGTAAAGTGGCTCATCCTGGCGGCCGATGTGCAGCATTTGGGGTTCAGAGGTGTTCTTTTACTATAAACGAGAGAAATAGAAATAATTAGACAGCGGTCTCATTTTCGGTTCAGAGAGGTGGCTGAAACATAGTTCAATCAGATGTGATTGTGACTGAGTGCATACTTCTGGCACATCTCAAATGTGAGATGGACGTCTATTCCGGTGGCAAAAGCATGCCCGGGAGCCTACGAGACGACATATCCCAAGCTTTGAGCATCGCAAGACTTGCAAAGGCGTACGGCATTGCAGTTCCCAAGCGCGTGAGCTCTCAAGGTTTATGAGATCTTAAGCCAATGTGCTCGTGGGGGTTGTCGATGCGCAGGAGAATGGGCTTCCTGCGCGCATTATCGCCCAAGACCTTCCACTTCTCACGCGCAGAACGTCGTAGGGTCAGACAATGCGTGGGAACTCGCCGTGCGCAAGATTTATGCATTCGCAGGCACCTGGTTTGCCTGGGACGATTGGGGAGTGGGAAGCCAAGATGCCTACGAGACTGCCGATCTCAGGAGCTACAGAGCATAGGCATGAGCTTCTCCTGCGCGAAATCGGTTCCTGGGAACCGATTCTCGTGGGAGCTGACTTTGCGCAAGAGCATCGAGGCCCTAGGCGCCCGTCCTCCCAGGGCTACAGAGACCTCCAGTTTCGGAGGACAATCGCATGTGGTCAGCGGTCGGCCGGTTGCGGAGGCTCACTGCACTTGATCAAAGATTCCAAAAAGGTGGTTTGATCGACGGTCATGGGAGACAGTGGTCAATGACAACGCTGTCACAGGCTTAATACAGAAGAAATCAATGGGCCCTTGAGGGCGCTATCTACAGGTCGAAATGCTACGCAGAGAGACGAATGAGATTTGTTTGGACAACTTAAAAATGATACCATTATTGTTATAGCAGAACATACTGATTCGACGAAGCGATCATCTTTGTAGCTGTTCGGAGCTTCTTTACAGGATACGTAAAGCTGCTTTCTGCTCTAAGCAGAATTGTCAAAGGTCTCGTAGACTGGAGCTTCGAGTCTGCAGATATTGACCTCAAGCTTCCTTATTGGCTGTTTCGCGTAGCTTGCGACGGGGTCTTCGCCATTCAGAAGCGATTGGGAAGTGGTCTCAATGCAAAGTTATTGCCTCAGCATGAAGCCGCAACCCATCTCAAACACGCAAAGTTCGCCAGCCGCACTGGCTCCATCTATCGAGTCTCAGGGCTTGAGGATGCAATCTGAGAACTATCAAACGGCCACCAGGCCTTCTCGTACGCATAAAGGATTGGGAGCGAATAAAGGCACCGCACCGCTCTCTGACGGTCCAAAGCAGCTTCATGCGCGAGATCCAGGCCAGCTAGCGCGCATGTACACTTCCTTGTCAACTTCCCCTTCCGTGTCGGCGCCATCGCGGCCCTCCGCTTCCTGTGGCCGTCGCTCTGCTGATACTGAGGTGCTGTAAACACGCTTTTGGGGACGACCCTCGCTTTACGGAATACCTCACGATACAACAGGTCCTTACCATCCCGTGGCCCCAACAGCGTCACCCGACTTCACTGGCGCTTCGAGCTCGATCGCTGTTCAGCTGTCAGCACCACTTCTCCGCTTCTCTCTTCTCGCTCTCGGGCTCAGCCTCGCTTCTGCTCCGCGGCTGAGACATTCGGTGTGCTGATCAGGTGAGTGCAAAGCTGTTCCGTGGTCACAACGACTCGGGCTGACTCGAATTTCTCGTCACAGGCATGGAGAGATAGAAAAAGGGTCAGGTTTGTCGGTGCGATACACTGCAATATGGACTTAAATCAGTCAAGAGACGTTGCTACAAAGATAAGCGACAACAGTAACGGGGGCTGCACTGAATTCGTTCGTTTCTGAGCGGCGCTTTGCAATCGGTCGATTGTGTCAACAGTGGACAGAGGTACCCGCCATCTCAGAGAGAGAGTTGTGCCAGAGATGGACGTGGCGACTCCTTGTTGACTGGCTTCATCCTTGCACTGAGAACCTTTAAGGATCGTATACCGACAATGAATGGATGCTCGGGGAGCGAAGCGGAAAATGTCTCGGAACAGAAGGCTCATTGCACGAACTCTGCTTACCGCAGAGATTGTGAGCGACCTCCTTGAAGCGCGCACCGTGCTGCATGTCTCAGGCTAACGCAGTAAAGCTGAACAATTCGCATGATCATGGAAAGGTCGTGGGAACTTAGTTGTTGGTCATTGTACCCACATCTTAAACTATTTAATATCAGGCCATGTCGTTGTCAAGTCATCGTCGCCACGGCTGGTCTACTGCCTAAAACAAGCGATCTGAGCCCGGTGTCTGGAGAACTATCTACCCAAAATGTCTTCGACAATTTGGACATTGGTTGAAACAGTCGATCAGATTTCAACACTTGCCGACAAACTCGTTGGTCTTGACAGCACGGTGCCCTATCTGTATGTCGATATTGAAGGCAACAACATCGGGTCTGGTGGTGCCATGTCCTTGATGCAAGTCTTGCTCTTCAAGGAGAAGCATGTGTATTTGATTGACATTCGTTTGCTGAACGAACAAGCATTTGACACGGTTGGATCAACTGGCATTTCACTCAGGTCTATTCTCGAGTCACCAAATGTGGCCAAAGCCTTCTTCGACGTTCGAACAGATGCTTTGGCGCTTCACCGAGCATACGGCATCAAACTTGCGGGCGTACAAGACATCCAATTGATGGATATTGGCGCGCGGAGCCGAGCACCACGATTCCTTGGCAGCCTTGCCAAATGTATCGAATATAGCAGAGACATCAGCCCAGCGCAACGTCAGATCTGCTCTGCCGCGAAAGCTGCTGGGCATAAGCTCTTTGCTCCAGAAGCTGGCGGCAGTTACGCTATCTTCGACGTCCGACCGCTTCCACGTGCTATCAGCAGATACTGTGTGCAAGACGTGCTTCTTCTTCCGACCTTGTGGAATGAGTATCAGTGCAGGTTGGGACCTGATACTTTCAACGAACTACTCCGGGAAGCATGTCGACGCATTGCGATGGTGGAGGAGCCGGGTTTCACCAGGGAAGGCCGGAACATGGCTCATCTGCCGAATGACTGGAGCTCCTTCCCACGCAATCCTGCTAAAGCTTGGGTTGATCGAGCAACTCACGATTTCAAGTCTGATTGCGCGTCCATCAGAGCACAGATTTCAGTGCTTGCGCATGAGGAGTCGTTTCCAAAAACCAAGACTTCGACGGATGGGACTCCGTTGAGCGTCGCGTCTGAATTCAAGCAACCGTCGCTCGGGAAGGACGCAAGCCAGGACGCGAAGCCTAAGGGGAATGAAGCAGGCCACGTGGCTTCCGCGCTTGCCAAATTGCTTGATGATAGCAACCCCGGTCGCCTTTCCCATGTCGATTTCGAGGACTACTCTGATGAAGACGAGGTTTGGGGAGGCTCAAGGCACTCATTTGACGACGATCGCAACCTGGACTATACAGCATGTAGCGCCCACGATTGTGGCTATTGTGGTAAATGTGACTATTGATTCGCATTTTCCCAGGAGATTGACATGAGAATAATTGATTTTCGGCCAACGAGCACTTTTTACTATATTGGGCATCACGACGGCCTCAGGGACACTAACGCCGACGCATTAGGACAGGAATGGACGACCACAATACAAGTCTCGTATATATGCTATCTAGATTTCTACGGTATTCAGTTGCATCGATTACTCAGTCTTGCGATTCAGCTGGGTAGCTGTGTCAGGATCGTTCCTTTCTAGCAACCGAGAAACTGAATAGTCACGTGATGTGCGGGCTCTCCCGAAAGAATGCCGGAGTGTGGCTAGGCATTGATTTGGCACCAACGTGGACCTTTGGCTCTCTGCGTCGTTGCGGAATCAAGCTTCGGCTGTGCTGTTTGACATGGCTTCACAATATGATAATCTCAATGCGCATCGCATTTGCTGGCTGAGACATGCATTGTGAAGGGGCTTGCTTGGGCGATGCTGCTGCCTCAGCTGCCCCTCCATGGGTGCAGCACTATGCCCAAAATAGACTTGGCCATGTGAAGGCAGCTACAAACGAACGGTGACTCGTCGGGCACGAGTCACAGGGATCGAGATCGTGAATCGGCCTCGTGCTACTTGGGCATTATGCACAGCTTGTCTTCCACAAACACGGCTTGTCAATCCTTTTCAGATCAAGTGATCGGCGTGTTGCTGACTAGCTCCCTGAAGGTGCCGCACCATCCCTGAAGTGGACATAGCCGGGCGTAGCCAGCCGGTGCGAGCTCACAGGATGCGAAAGACCGCCATTCTCGGGGTGATAACAGACGGAACCTCGATGGAAGTCGGGCTTACTTGTATATTACGTGTAAAATCCTGCACTCTACTGCTATCTAATGCATCACGCATGATGTCGCCGACAATGGATCTCAAAGATAGGATGATCGAAGAAATGATGGAAGAACGAGACAACCTGGATTATGTCCTGGATGAAATTGAGTCGTACAGCGACAATTATGCATGGTTCGATCCACCTCATTGCGAAAATGTGTCCTCATCTGACTGAATACTGTGCAGCCCAGAACCAACCTGTGAACAGGTTCAACTGACGAAGCCCTGCTATGTTAGCCAACATTTCGGTTGGTGTACGGAACACTCCGCCCCTGCCAACGAGGAAGTACACGGAACATACCAGCGGGTTGAGACTGTAATAAGTCAAAACCACACGGGCAGCATTGAGGAGTCCACGACAAAGTCGACGCAAACAAGATGCTGCACTCATGTGCGAGAGGACCATCCAGATTGTAGGGTGGTGGTGTCAGGTACAAGCATGAACCGACGTCGCTTTCAATCACTAACATCGTAAAGTATTGTTTTCGGAAAACGAACTTCAGGAATACGAACTAGAGCGGTGGGAACGTGATCAGATGGCCAAAGGTTCGCCGTAATCAATGGTGCAGATGGGTTTCTTTCCTAACGCTGGGAACGCATCTTATCGTCTTGTTGAGGAGCAGTGAAAGTATCCGGCTGGTTTTGCGGCTGGAAAAAGGTTCCTGGGACAGCTGTAGCAGGTCCAGATGATCAATGAACCGGATGGTAGTTAGGTCCATCCAAGGGTGTTGCAGTGCGTCTCGTGCAGTCATAAGTTGTGCTGGATCCAGATCCATGAAGTGGGTGATGAATTTCGCGAAGAAGGGGTCTATGCCTGGTCAGCGTCTCTTTCTTTCCGCATCATTTGCAAGACCTGCCAATTTTTCTCTTCGTCGCCAAGATGCTGGGCAAGCCCATTCATCCCACCAGGGTCCCCAAAGTAAGAAACCTGGCGCTGGGGCCGTATGAAAGTAGGCAAAGCACCTTGGGCTTGGTGCTTTCGAAAATCCTCGTCTTCGCCAAAGACCGTCTTGTCGACCATCGTGTAGATACGCTGCAAGCTTCCTAGCAATTGTAGGGGCATCATTACAAGAGACTCACGACTGCGCTAAAAGGGAATATATCGGCTGGCTCGCTGAGTTCGCCTCTGAAGTGTGCTTCCGGACATCGCCAATTATCATTACCAGCTAGCATACCTTTGATGCATCTCCCTGGAGGACAGTGTGCAGCACTTTCAAGATCGACAATCCAGACGACCTTCAGAATAGGTTCCTGCTCCTGCAGGCCAGATCAGACCCAGAGGAGGCGTTTGATGCTGGAATACTCCCCGAAGCTGATAGGTCCCACAATCTCTGCAAATCTTCTTGGCGAGATGGGACGCCATTCAAGAAACCAGACTGAAGCTTCGAAGGAGTTCAAACCGAGCATGAAATGATCGACAGCTCGTCTCGAAGAGTGTTGCAATTGGACTACACCGCCACGATCTCCAAAGCATGTGGCTGGGAGCTTCTTGGCTAGGCCGCATCACGAAGAATGCCGAGAAGTTCTATCGCGGACAGATGGAAGCCGATGCTCGGCCTATGGTACGACGGGAACGATTGCGGACGTATCAATCCCAGGATTGGAAGCGCCTGATCGACAGGGTGGCCGGCGGCAAGAGGAAAAAGCTTCGCACCACGTACGACAAGTGGTGCAAACACGTTGGACACTGCACAAGGTTGATGGAGGCGTTGGAGGAGATGATGGAGAAGTACAACACAAGTGTGCGGGATCGAAATCGGAAACTCGTACAACAGCAGATTGTTGGCGGATGGGACTGACTGGACGGTTGAGAGTGACTGGAAGGATGGACTGGTGGAAGTTTCCAGAATTTCAAAATGATACTTTCATTTCCATCGATCTTTCCTACTTTCCCAACCTGCAGCATAGGTTTCTTTGTAGATATATTCGGATCTTGGTGCGCGATGAGATCACACGCGGAAAGCCCGCACATATTGAATTATTGGCTACGCAACGGCAACGCCATACTCAGGAGTGAAGGGCAGACGTTCAAACGAGGATCCTACAACGGTGATGTGGCGCGGCATAGCTGGTGGCTGACGGGCGGATTTTGCGCGCAAAATCCGCGGCTATCGCCGGCTGGCTGCGGGAAATCAGCCTTGGCGGTACTGATCATTGTAGGTGCGCTACATACAGCTGGACCTGTGTAGCGAGCCACATTCTGGTGGCGCTTTGCTACTCTCTAGAATTCTACATCCCTCAACAAAACGAAAAACGAAATTGACGCAAAACAAATGATGGGTATAAAGCTGTCGTTTCTCATCATGGCAAAGGCAGAGCAATCATGGCAAAAGCAGAGAAACCATGTCAAGAGCTCAACGGCAAAGTTTCTCCAAGCGCAAGAGAACCCTCTTCAAAAAAGCACACGAGCTTGCCGAACACTGTGACGTGGAAGTAGCCCTATTCGTACAGAAGAACGGTCGATTCTACGTCTATCGGACCAATGCCCAAGAATCCTGGCCACCATCAGTGGCCAGCATCGTGCGTGTCAGCGCCAGCCCGGAAAGACCTGACTGACACCTTCCAGAGGCGAATGTTTCCACCTCCAGTCGAGCTTGATCCCACCACGTTAACGGCTGGTCAGCCCCCGGGGCGTGGCGCTGGACTTCAGGTTGAAGAAGGCGATGAATAAGTCTGCTTGTTGGTGGTGGTGGTAGTCATGACTGCTGGTTTGGATGGCTGGTCTCTCGCTGGATCTGTAACGTGCATTGCATTGCACTTGCTGACTACAGCTACTGAAGCGAAAAGTGAATCGAAGCCTAAATTAAGATGATTATGCAGACAAGTGCCCGTCACGTCGATGTGCATTTCCATGGCTTTACAGATGAAAGCTTCATCAGACGTGACGCCAACCTCCAGTCGTGTACACCGTCAACACCCCGGTGCCCGCGTTGCACCTATCGGAGATCTTAGAGCACAGTTCTTAAATTGCAGGTAATGTTAGGTAAGCTTGTGAATGTGTGCGACGCAGGCTTGTTGAGACTTTCTTGGGCTGCCTGTAACGCGAACACGGGCGGTTGACGGTGTAAGCGACCAAAGGTCGACGTCACGTCTGAAAGTTGGCGTCTTTAGTCGAAAACTCCTCATAGACATTGGTTTTGCTCCGCTCCGTTTCCGCGGACGCCTCTTTGCAAATCGCAGGCTGTGTTGGTGGTCAACTGCTCGAATTCGTCGAGCGCATCTTTGCTAATGCTGAGACTTTGTCTGCCAAGCTCATTGAGCCTCGTTATCGTGGTCCAGATCGGTCCACGCACGCCACTTGTCACATAAACAGGATATCGGTGGCTGCGAAAATATGAAGTGATGTACAAAATTTGTGTGGGTGGCAGTACATCTCGTGGACAAGCACAGCTGTTGCACAACAAACTAAACGTTCCTCAAGCCCGCGCGTCAGGTGTGAGCCATCCACCAATTTGAGCGACTCGAGAAAAGATCGCTAGATAGAATAGATGATATAGATGAGAAACTTGAACAGGTCGTTGCCAACCAAAGGTTACATGACCGCCTCTCTGGGGATGCTCTTGTGGAGAAGAACTGAAGTATCTTTCTATCAGGTTTCTCGGTCTGGGTGAAGGTTGGACACTCGGAAAGCTCATTGCTGAGTATATAAGGGGGAAATGCGAAGGTAACAATGAGAACAACGCTGACGATACTCAGCTTCATTACTTGCGGCCATTCTTTTTGCACTCTAGGCAGCTTTCGCGTGTATCACCCCAAAGTTGGCTACCTTGCAAATTTGATGACCGATCCCTCGTCTACCTTGAATCAGGTTGTCACTAATCTGAACTTGCAGATAGAGTTGTGATGGCGCATTAGTCATAATTCATCACGTGATATTCCCGATACCTGCCTAATGCAGACATCGCCTTGATCATGTATGAAAATATGAGTGCATTGACGAAGGTATATGTGCTTCGCGCCGACAGACTAGACTATGGCTGCTCCGTCAGTATCATCAATGATGACTGTCGAATATTCATTGGCTCCGACAGTGCCAGATGTGTTTGCATAAAGAGATGCAGGTGCAATGTTGTGTTGCGAAGCCGTGAAGTACGGCTTCGCGTCCTAGTGTGCAAAAGAGATGGCCAAATATCTTGGCAAAACAAACTAACGAATAAGAGAATTCGCACGTCATCAATGATTGCGTAACTGGACTCCACGGTCAACCAGAAATAGCACCCCCAAAAATTGTAGAATCGGATTCCACAATTTATGACACGCAGTCAGGCGGGGGGAAGAAAGAATGTTGATGCATGAGCCCGGGGACTGAAGTTTCCATCGGCTTCGACGGCGCGCAGAATCCGACCGAAGCGCGTTACCAATCAAAGCGCAAAATAGGCGAGTATAAGTACAACGACCCTCTCATGGCACCATCTCAGCAACCATGTCCAGAGCATTAAATCAAAAATTCTCCAAGCGCAGAAAGTCCCTCTTTGGCAAATCACATGACCTCGCTAAATGCTGCGTGGTGAAAGTAGCTTTGGTGGTGCAGAAGAATGGTCAGTTCTATGTCTATCGTTCCAGTACCGAAGAATCTTGGCCGCCGTCCGTGTCAAGCATTGTGAGTTCAGTGCCAGGTTCGCAAGACAATGCTGACATGTTGCAGAAACAGACGTTTCCTCCTGTTGAGTTTGACGCAGAAGCAATGTCGTTCAATCGGGCTGCCACGTCACAGGCTCGGAAATCAAATACCCAATCACAGTCAATGCCATGATTATCGAATTTGATGACACCGTCTCCTCGTGCGTTGAGTCTCAGTGCTCGCCTCGAGAAGCCTGATATTCTGCTGCTATATTTACAGTCTCGCAAATCCAGCTCGTCGTGTGAAGGCACGGAACTCATTTCCTGTAGCGAATGACCTCAATGCATGTCAACGTCAACTTCCTTGTAACACAATGCAACCCTCTTTTGCCGATTTGTGTGTTCGAAGGCCGAAGGTAACTTCACAATCACGTTTGGTTTACAGTAGAGTGAATGAACTGCAACGCACTGAGAGGATTCAATGACTGATGCTGAGCCGGAAGGGTGGAGGTCTCAACGAACGGACGACATTGCCTGGGATGTGTACCCATCGGACATCTTGACTGCTCAAGGCCGAGACTTGCCGAGCGCTCGTGCCAGGTTGCATTGAGCACATGTCACGTGGCCGATTGGTTCAATCATTAGCAGGCAGCGAAGAAGACATTGTTAGTCATCAATTGTTCTCACGTGATACTCTTAGCTGTAGTCGATATGACAGATGATAAACAAATGGAAGCCCAGTAGCACCAGATTGTCTCGACTGAAAACGACTTAGATGAAAATCTCAGAAGAGCCTATGTGCGCCAACCCCACACAAGTAACACCAAATCAATCAATAGAAACGGCAAAACGATACCAGACTGGTGAGAGGTCTCCGACATCTGATCACGTCAATAACTCGAAATTAACTCATGGTAGGCAACAAGCTTGGTACGCCTTGACCAAATGTGTGTAACAAGTAACCTGGTTCTCCAGGTCCAACAGCTGGCGATTCCGTCTGTAAATCGCCTGCGCCTCTAGATCAAGCTGCTTCCTTTTCTGCTGCAAAGTTTTCATCTCAGTCGAGACAACAGTCCTCAGCGCAACTACCTCTTGTGTGCAGCACATTATCCTGATCTCGAGTTGACTGAAAAATGCGTTCATGATAGCAGGATTATCGAATTGGATGCTTCCTGGAAATGTGAATTCGTGTGTGTTGAACGATTGGCTGGCGTCTGGATATGCGGCATCGAAATTGAATGAGGTATGATTCGTCGTGCCTTGATCTAAGATCCCAGTATGATGAGAATTGATCCCCATGGTCGGTTGTGAATCGTGTTGATAGTTCTGGGCGGAGTGTGAGGCGTTGAGATGCTGTCCTATCATGGAAGAACCACCAGAATGTGACGCAGAGCCTCTGTCCGTCTCTGCTAGTTCAGGGGCACGAGAAACCCCGGGGGTTGTTTGGTAGCTCCTGGGTTGAGTGTCGAAGCTTTGAGAGTTGAGAGCCGGAGCCGGTGCGGCCGGCAAGCTTTGTGTGTTTGAGATGGAATACGGCTTCATACTGAGTCGTTAGTCTGTCTCGCTGGTCGAGGAGAGAGCGAGTCAATACTAGCTATATGTACCCAGAAGCTCCTGGGACTTCGTTGATGGGGACAATTGACGACCGATATCAGCCTTGCCGCCACGTCTCTCCCGATAGAGACTTGCCGTCCAGTCTCCGACCAGCTGAACTCCACGGAGACCGGCATCGCCGAAACTGTCCTGGGTTCCGACGGCCACGGCCAGTCATCTATTTCCGGCCCGGCCCACCTGACGAGCTGTCTGAGGCAGTGTTGGCAACATCCATTTCCACACCATTACCCATTGGCTCCGGAGTAACCGATGACGATCGCACAAGGCATACTCTCAAGAAGTGTTAGGCACAGCTTGTTGGAATCAATGGTTCTGATCAGGGCGGAAGATGTTGCGTTGTAGTGTTGGCTGTGAATTACAAGTATCAGTGCCAGCTTTGGTTGGATGAGGCTGAATATGCCCCTGGTTGCATCATCGTGGTGAGTCTCTGTGTCAGGGACAAGCGCATGTCCGAGGCAGTGTGCTCGTGTGTCGTATACAAATACGGCGTGTCCACCATGTCTGATCTCGAAGAGCAGTACCTCCTCATCTCTCAGACTCACAATTACGATCAGAATCTACCGAGTACAGAAAGCACCATGCTGTACAGCATCTTTCGGCATTGCCTCGGCCCTCGCAGCAAGACCAAACCCGTCATGGGATCTACGAGGACAAGGAAGCTGCGTCAACAGCTCTTCGACGACCACGGTCGTTCAATACCAGGACCAGAATTAGACCGGGCAATTTTGTTCTCCTTGCCTTCTCAGCAATATCTCACGCGCATCGCCTCGGCCTTCGACCAGGAAATCGAATGGCTGAAAGATGTCCCCGATGCCACCCCAGAAAGGGGTCCAAGATCCAGCTATCATGATCGATTCGAACACCCTTCCATCGCTACTTGTGGCCAGAAATATCTCGAGGTAGATCGCCTGCTTGTGAGCTTCGAGCGACTTTATCACATCGTCCGAGGTGATCACGTCGCATTCATCCGCGGTCAGCAAGATCGATCACTCCCTCTCGAGGCTTTCAATCAGTACCGCCGAAAATTCCTTCACGATATTGGCGACTCCAACGGTCTTTGGCTGCTTGTGAATTTGCTCGCTATCAGCGATCTAGGCAAGACCCAGGAAGTCAAGCGGAGACTTTCAGCAGCTGGCCGACCTTTGGGTGATCACGACGCCATCTTGTTCGATTTTTTCAAGGTCTGCGACCTCGAAGTTCTAACAGCCTTCGATACCGATGAGCGTGACACAATCTTTCGGATCCTGCAGCTTTCCAGCGTCTTCAACATGAGCCAACTTGTCCAAGGCGAGAACGTTCCCGGGCACCTACGAGCAGTCAAGGAAGTGCTACAAAATGATCAAAGAGCGCTGAAGTTCGAGACTTTGAAATGTGATCTCGATGTCATGGGTGCAACAGGAAGATTATCCGGGTGTCTCTGGAGAGAGGACGTGCAACGAATGCACGCTGCCGCAAAGCAGAGCATGGAGGCTGCATTGAATGGCAATAATCTCGATGACGCTTATCAGGTAGTTCTGAAAGAGCGTCTCGATATTGCATTCGACAGTTCCCGAACGTTTGATCTGACTGATCCTGTGGACTATGCTTTTGCAAGACTGCTGTGTCTTGGCCGTGTCAACAGCATCGAACGAGCCGAGGAATACCGCAACGCGCTCGACAGGCTCGACAGAATATACGTCACGGACACTCTGGACACTACTGAAGACTTTACACAAACCTACGAGGAAATGTTGGTGAGCGGCCTGACACTGAAGGGCCTGGACCAAGAGCAGAGAATCGTTCTGTATTATGGGCCAGCAGTCTTCGCAAATTTACCCAGGTTTGAGTGCAGTGAAATGAGGATAGAGGCTTTGGCAGCGGTCTTTAGGCTCCTCGCAAGAGGCCTATGGAAAGCTCAAGAGCCTTTCGCGAGAAATCCGCAAATCCACCTCAGGTCAGCAGCCGAGTTTGTCAGGAGTCAGAGGTTTTTGGAGAGCCCTGCAAGCCTGGATACATTACGGGCTGTCTGGCCAGCAAAACCCGCAATGGACACCAAATCGGTTAACCAGCGATGACCCGGCGCTTGAAACTTTGATTCGGGTAGCATACCCCGAGCCCAGTTTCAACATTTCTGAAGTAGGGGAAGGAATCAAAGAGGAATGAGAGCAAATGCTGAATATTACAGCGATGAGTCGTGTAAACCATTCTCTTCCTGACCAAGCACTGCATATTGAACATTATATGAACTCCGACCGAAGCGCAAAACGAGTTGAAGCGCAATATCAATCAGAGCGCAAAACAAGCTTTGCCATGGAGACTTGCTTTGCCATGGAAACTTGCTTTGCCATGGAGGGTTGAGATGAAGCTCTTCCGTGGTACACACCGTGTTTATCTTGGCAATTGCTGGTTGACGAAGGCTGACAGCTTCCCCACAGGTCGCTGCATGCTGGTTTTGAATGCCCATGTGTATCTGTTCATGAAGACCTGAATGTCTTTGTCCATGCTCTTGGTAATATGACCTTGGGCGTGCTTCCCAACCAGGTCCGGCTGAAGTGGTCGTTCAAGTTCGACTTCCCCGATTTCATGGCCAAAATTAGTGCTGTCGTGGACAACCTTGAACTGCTGGTCTACCAACCATGAGCGCCGGAAACTTCTGAAGCGGGCAAAGGCTGATAGGCCGAACTGCGAGGTTTCCGAGTTGACATCGGGGACGTAAGTTCTGACTAGCGCGAGGATCTCGCTTCGCTGATCGATTTCTTTGAACTGAGAATTGACAAAGTCACCACCAAGCCTGATTTTTGCTTGCCAGTGGCCATCTCTTGCGCGGAGCCAAATGCCTTTCGAGCTCAAAGAGTTCTGATGATCGTAGTAAGTGTCTTCAAAGGATGATTGCCCGAGGCAGGAGATTCCGTGAAAGGGTGGATGACCATCATTCTTCTCCATACGAGAAACAAAGTTCACGCAAGGCGTAAACTTGCGCTCTACTTCGAACAAAACAGCCCGTGTCGCTCGATGCATACGGGGCAATTTTGAACACAAGCTTAAGCCAGAAGCAGCATCTCGGGATGGCATCTTTGTCGGAGATACGAAATTTATTGCCGATGGTAGCTACAGAATGCCGGCGACCCGCAGCACCCCTGTCAGACGCACATAAGATACGCTAGTGTCCTCACCAGTATCAACCTGTTGGAATTAAGCCTGTCTTCAGCTACCTGTGGCAAAATAGTAGACATACCTCGATGACAGGTCCTTGTTCGCTGGCATATTCCAGCACCATAGGGTTCTCTCTAGAAAATTGTGCATACCGGCGTGCATAAAGTGCCTCATCGTCGTTCTCTCTGCCTGGAAGGCTTCGTATGAGAAATCTCTCCCCCGCAACATCTTTGGGACAAACGAAAGAGAGTGTCAAGATCGGGAATTGGATCTTGAATCAGTCAGTGCCATGTGTGTGGGACGGGATATACAGCACAACCTTTTCGCCAAATGCCACTGCCTGTTCCCTGACCCGCGGAAATCCATCGAGCAGAAGGATCTTCTCCGATCCTCCAGCCAGCGATTCGATCTTTTCTTTCAGCAAAGGTATGATGATCTCAGTCGGAAGCAGCTCTGCTGTCTGTGTGAACTTCTTGATCTCCTCAGAGGTCTTAGCTTGCTGTCGCAAGAAGTCCCCGACGGAGAGATGAATGAAGCCATATTCTTCAGAAAGCCGACAGCACAGGGTTCCTTTACCGGATCCAGGACAACCTGCCTCACGTTAGTCTCTTGAATCTTAAAAATGACCTGATTTACCTAGCACGCTGACTATTTTGATGAAGCTTGATTCCATGGGTGCGATTGCCTAAGGCTAGACAGTGCAGACCTGGATTTTGAGGATGTACTCTGATAATGGAGTCCACCTTCTCAAACCCTCAGGTTTTCCGCACTTCCAGTCCGTGTTCCTACCCCTCACCTTCACACCATCGCGGCGTTTGCCCGACCCCGCGACGATTCTGAGTCATTGAGCGGAAAATAGATAAAGGGACGAGCTCGTGGGTTTTTTCCCGTTTGACTTCGCATTCCAAAATGGCATCCCTCCTTGCTATAGTATGGGCATACATACCTTCCCATCCAATCTCATCCACCTTCTTGATAAACTTGATGGTCGCCGCGCTTGTTTTCCGGACCAGTTTCAAGATTTCAACCGTGGCTCCAGTCTCGGTCAATTACCACTTCACTCGCCAGTGCAACAAAAGTTGTGGGTTTTGTTTCCATACGGCTACGACTTCGCACAAACTATCTCTGTGTGATGCTCAGAGAGGCCTCTCTCTGCTCAAGAACGAAGGAATGAGGAAAATCAACTTCGCTGGGGGCGAGCCCTTCCTGTATCCGGACTTCCTCGGGAAAATGACAAAATTCTGCAAGGGAAGCCTTGGACTTGAATCCGTGTCAATCGTTACGAATGGGAGTCTTGTTCGCCGAAACTTCTTTCTGAGATATGGCAAGTACATCGACATCCTCGCTGTCTCATGTGACTCATTTGATGAGAACACCAATATTGCCATTGGGCGTGGCACTGGCAATCAAGTTCCAAAACTTATTCAAATATCACAATGGTGCAAGGAATTCAACATCAAGTTCAAGCTCAACACGGTTGTTTGCCGTCTGAATCACATGGAGGACATGAGTTCGAACGTGGCTGTTCTACGGCCCTTCAGGTGGAAATGCTTTCAGGTTTTGATGGTTTCTGGCGAGAATGACTCCGAAAAGACTTTGCGAGATGTTCGGAAGTTCCAAATTTCGCCAGCAGAGTTCGAGGAGTTTTGTTTACTACATCAGCACCTCGCTTGTTTCGTGCCGGAATCAAACGAACTCATGGCCAAGTCCTACCTGATCTTGGACGAGTACATGCGGTTTCTGGATCGCGACGGCCGTTTGCCCTCTCAGACGATACTCAAAGTGGGAGTGAAGAAGGCTCTTTCTCAGGTCTACTGGGACCAAGAGAGCTTCGTCAGGCGGGGCGGGTATTATGATTGGACCAGATCAGATCCTGCCCAGTGCGCGGCTACTGGTCAGGAGCTGGAGTGGTGAGGTCAATGAGAAAGGGACAAAGTGTTGTTGCTCTGGGCCGGTGAGTGTCCGTCAATGGGCCGAGTAAGCCTCGCCTAGCTGCAGGGATGCACCCGGGCGCATACATGAATTCAGAGCTTGATCCGGTCGGGATGTTGTCTTCGCTTCACGCGTAAATTGATTTGACAGCGCTATCCTTGTATGTGAAGCTGAAGTGGTGGCCTCGCGTTAGAAGTGGTGTATGGCGCGCGATTTCGATTGGTGGGATCCAGCCGCTTGTCGCTGAGTCTTTGCTTGACGAACAACGCAGCAACATCGCAGTGACATCCGGGCACTTGATGTTCGAGCAGAATGAACTGCAGGATTTGAGAAGGGTGCAGGACATTCTATACTTGGAAAGGCAAGTGCTCGTCAATTGTGGTCTCGAACACCGAGATGCGACCGCTTTTGCTGCGGGGCCTCGTCGTCAAGTGGCACTCCGCAATGAGCCATGTTCTTGGGCTAAACGTGTGCACCCGTTGCTGGACCTGTCCAGTATGTCAAGCCCACATGTGCCAGTGTCGGTGCCACAGCGAAGCCTGAAAAGGAAGGTCAGCTGCTGGCAGTCACTTAATGATCTTGAGCAGCAATATTGTACTGGCATTTCATTGGACTTCTCTGGGACATCTCGACAGCCTCAATCCGCACATTTCCTGGTGCTACCATAGAGAAGGTGGTGGGATTGGAATTCAGATCTTTATGAGTGCTGCGCTCTTCTTCAAGGACAGCTCGTTTAGCGAAGGCCTGTAAAAACAGGGATCAAATGGAGGGCGATAACCCTTCACCAGAAGATAACAGCCTTGTTGTGATCAAGTGGCTATTTACCTCCGATAGCCACTTGCTGAGGATAGCAAGCCCGTCTCAAAAGCTCTGAAACATACGGGCGGGAAGTAACTTTTGGGGCCATCCGCTGAGCAATGTGGCACATTCTACATGGCGATAGTGGTGTGAGGCCTGAAGTCATTGGATACACGTGAAGCAACGACATCCTCCATTCGTCATTCTTGCCGGAAATACATCCGAAAATGTTGCGTAGCGCAGCTCATGAGGAGAGATGGTGGCTCCAAGCCACCTGTTCAGAACAGGCCGGTGTCTAAAAAATATGCTTGCTGGCACTGCATAGTGCCCGAGACATGCATGAGAGTGCATAATGTGGAACAGCCCGACAGCCTAGACGGTCAGTGATTGCTGAAAATTGCTCCCAACCATACTGTTTGGACTATTCACAAGCTGGTGTAAGCCTTCAGCTGACCGCCAAACGACAGCATAGAAATTGGGATTGATCCGCACATTCAACACACTGGATTACCCAGTCAATCTGCACCGGATCTCCCCAATTCTCAATCATCATGACTATTGCACAGTCTTCCGTGCTCAATCCTCTGGAAAGACTCCAGACAAACAATCATTCTCAGCTCCTGGATGTTGTTGACGGTCTTCGCGCACAAGGCTTGAGCAATCTTCTCCCTCTTCCACAACTAATAGTGTGTGGTGATCAGTCAAGCGGCAAAAGCTCGGTTCTTGAAGCAATCTGTGGCGTTCCGTTCCCCAAGAAAGACAATCTTTGCACTCGTTTCGCAACCGAGGTCATCTTGCGCCGTAATGCCGACGTTGAGCACACGAGGGCCCATGTGTCTATTAGGCCTGGTAAAAACCGCTCGGAGACCGACCAGCAAAATCTCCAGAATTTCAGCCATGCCTTGCAAGATGTGAATGAGCTTCCAAATGCCATCCAGACGGCCAAAGATGCCATGGGTCTTGGCTCACAAGGCAGCAACGCATTTTCGACTGATGTCCTCCGGCTTGAGGTCACAGGCAGGACGATGCCTCAGCTCACCATTGTTGACCTCCCAGGTCTCATACATTCGGAGACCAAGCTGCAAACGGCGCAAGACGTCGAACTGGTGTCCAATCTTGTGCAAAGTTACATGGCCCAGAGCCGGAGCATCATTCTCGCTGTCGTGTCCGCGAAGAATGATATACCAAATCAGATTGTTCTCCAAAGAGCTCGGGCGGTGGATCAGACAGGTGAGCGCACTCTTGGCATAATTACCAAGCCAGACACGCTTCATACCGGTTCTGGCAATGAGCATTCCTTCCTCGAACTAGCCAGCAATACGGACGTGTCCTTCAAGTTGGGCTGGCATGTGGTCAGAAACCTTGATACCAACGACCTCAACAACGACGATCGATCGCGTGATGTAGTGGAGGAAACATTTTTCCAACACAGCAACTGGAAGAAATTAGGACGACAGCATCTGGGCATATCTGCGCTAAGGAATCGCCTCAGTGAGGTTCTGTTTGACCAGATCACGCGCGAACTGCCCCTCCTAGTGTCGGAAATCGAGATCTGTAAGGACGAATGCCAGTCTGCGCTTCAACGCCTCGGCCGAACAAGGGAAACAGAAGCCGAGCAACGTATGTATCTGGCAGAGCTCAACCAGGAAATTCATGATCTCTGTCGATCTGGCTGTGACGGGAATTATGACGATGCTTTCTTCCGAGAGACTGACGCTGCCTTGCAACCGATCGCTCTCCGTCGCATGCGCGCTATCATCCAGAATCAGAGCATCGGCTTCAGACGACGACTGGAGTCCTCCGGATCTCGATGGCAGCTTTCGGAGAAATCCGAAAAGAGCAAAGGCAGATTGACCGAAGAAGATGCTGTAAGTCGTATCGTTGGCCTACTTGAAACGGGTCGTGGTCGAGAGCTCCCGGGCACGTTCAATCCACTGCTGATATCCGAACTTTTCCACGAATACTCTGAACCATGGGAGGGTTTGTCAAGGCAATTTGTTGCAGATGTCTGGCAATCGGCCTCGCAATTTTTGGATGGCGTCCTCCACTCCTTGACCGATGATGATGTATTTGAGAGCTACAGGCGTCTTGTCATCACACCTGCGATGGACGAGATTCTTTTGAAGGCAAACAAAGCCTTGGCTGTTCTTTTCGAGGAGAGGAAGCGCCATGCTGTGACTTACAATCACTACTTTACAGAGAATGTGGCCACTCAGCGCCGCGAACGCAATAAGAATGTCATCGAGAAAAAGCTCAGAGCGCTCCTGGCTGGTGGGATAGTCTCACTGAGCGAGTCGCAGATTCCGTGGCTCGCCAGTTCGCTGGCAGCTGAGTCAGAGTCTGATATGGATTGGATCGCGGCTCGAGAAATCTTCGAGAAGATGCAATCGTACTACCAGGTGAGTTGATCCAACTTCTGGTATGGATAATGTCGTCAAAACGAAGCAGGTGGCGTTGGAGCGTCTCGTCGACAATCTTCCCATCCACGTCATTGAGAATGTCATCGTGCAGGAGCTGGGTAATGTGGCTCGGCCAGTGCACGCCTGGAAACTAAGTCAGGAAGTCGTTCAAGCCATTGCTGGCGAATCCCCTGCGATGCGACTCCATAGACAGCAATTGTCCGACAAACTCAAGATACTCACGAAGGGCGAAAGTACTTGCAAGCGCTATGCAATTCATTCCGATCTGACGCCGGAGAGCTCGGAAACCTCTGAGCCAAGTGAGTCAATCGGTGGTGGACTACCCTGGGTTTTTGGCTGATCGAAAATAGTTCCCTTGACCGATAATCCGGGTTCTTCCCACCTGCCATCAGATTTGCAGCTCAATGATATGAACATTATCGACACCGCGTGTGCCGAACGTGTCGTAGCTGCTCAGCTTGATACGAGTTAGTGGCCAAATGCCATCCTATGCAGCAAAGAAAATGGCATCGCTAAACCTGTCGCAGCCAATGACGATGACTGGGGGGGCTTTGCTTCATCGACGAAAAAGAAAACGAAAAAAGACAAGAAGAAAAGTTTGGTGAGATGGGACTAATTTCCTAACATGACACCAAACGCGGGCTTGTAAGTACCCCGGTGTTTCGAGACTGGTCACTACCGCTCTTTCTTTGCAGTTTCCGATTCTTCCAAGCAGGCATGAGTCATTTACGAAGTTCGAAGAGAATTTGATACAATAAAATACACCATTTTGAAATTGGCCATCTCGAGGAAAGCGACAATGCATGAAATCACTGTGATCGTCGTACAATTTCCACGGAGCCAATTCAGAAACCCTTGATCATTGAGCGCTTCTAAGAAGCATGCTCTGCGTCATTCGAGGACTGTACTTTTTTTCGGGGCAACACGATCACAAATTCAATACCGTACAGTACCGCATCTTCCAGGGCTGCTGCTGCTGCTCCTCCAGATCGCGGCCCGGATTCCCAAGTCCGACTTGTGCACCCTGACTGCATGATTTGCAAAGTGGTCCGGGCGATTGATCATCTCGTCGCACCAAGGGATCGGACACGGGAAAGGTCCGTGGAAATGGCTGAAATGAACGACACGGTAGTGCTTTCTCAATCCGGCAGAGCACGTGAAGATGTGTTTCGGGCCGGCGTGGTCAACACAAAATAGGCAAGTGAGCGGACTCAGACGATTCCGCACTGCACTTGGGTTGATGACGCCACGGGTACCCGACTTTGGTATCGGGTCGCAAAGCCTGAACAACCTGGATCTGATCCGCTGATCATTTAAGAGCATCAAACGACTGACGTGGCAGGACAGCTTGTAACGCGGGCACAGTTGGGTTGACGGTCTGAAGGGTGTTGGTCTTGCAGGATCTGGGACTTCACTGGGCGAATGCAAACTGAGCGCGAGGTTACGATCAATAAGTCGAGCCCGGGAGCTCCTATTTATTGAGCCGACGAGGCGAGCTTTATAGGCCATAGCTTTGTATGGAAGAGCGTGAGGAGAGCGAGCTCTTTTCGGTGCCAGAACTTCGGTTTTTTGAACTCAGACACGAATGTTGGCATGAGAGTCGACTTCTATGGGGTAGCTTCTTTCTTCCCAGCACACAAGGTTTCAAGTGTACTTTTGTTTGTTGTTTCCAGCGCGGCAAAACAATTTCAATTCCGAGCCTGATTTGAAGCCACCAGTTTTCTGAGGCTTTTAAAGGTCCTCCCGTCGCGATTCTGCCTTCCTCTACTCTTTGCAAAAGTATTGTCAGTGACTAGGTCCTCTGCATTATCTTTCAGATACGCGTAAGTGAAGAATGGCTGATTTTGGGATGACTCCGAGTGTGAGTCGCAGCTGTCAGGATGCCAAGGGTCCACAACCAGTTCTGTGAGTTCCGTCGCGCATTCCATCAGCTCCAAGAAAAACGTGTCCCATGTGAAGGCGGGACATGCCACGCAATTGAGGCGTAAGGAATGCAAGGACTCCTGGCGGTATCGGATGAAGGTCGCCAACTCCGGACAGATGAAGCAACGAGAAAGGTCGAGCGACTTGAGCCTGGGCATGGCAAGCCATTCAGGAAAGGGCAAAGATATATAGCTCAAATCTTCTTCTGCCAGACCCAAAGGAGCATCGGGAGGGCACTCCAACCGGAGTCGTCGTAGATCACAGGTATGTTTGAAGAAGAGGTCATCCAGCCCAAAAAGAAAGTGCTGATAACCCGTGCACGCCATGGCGAATCCATCCTCTCCATGCGCACTGAAGATTGAGATGTCGATCTCGTGAAGACCGCCGAGGAAGGCTTTGAACTTTGATGTTTCAAAGCTAGAGACGAATTTTGGCATGAGTGATGGCACCTCAAGAATTCTGATGCTTTTATTATCGGCGACTGCATCCCAGACAGAAGCCATCAGAGCCCGAGAATCGTACTTCGACTCTGCCTGTAACGTGCCGCCAACGTCATAATCAACAGGTTCGAAGAATTCGTCGAAGTGATGAAGCGACCAGTAGTCAAACTCGATTCGGATGACCAGCTTGAAAGCTCGAGGTGTGTGGGAACCACTCAAGAGGCTCTTGGTAGCGGCTAGGAGAGTTCTGTATGTTTCGTCGTCCTTGTCTGGCTCGTTCTCTTCATCTGCTGGCACCAGTCCAGACATCGGTGGATACACGCAGCTTTCGTGGATGTCCGCTCGAATGCCACAAGAAAAGACCAGCTTTCTCAACAGAACCCCGTGATCTAGGACGGCCTTGAGAGCGACGCTTGCCGAGTCTTGGTCATTTCCAAAAGCTACGGTCTTGCAAACCAAGGGAGCCAAGCAGGAGCGGTATCGTTTACAGCAGCTGCTCCACTTGACCACGTCACCAAGGGTAAGGCACTTGGCAACGAGTAAGAGCAGCTCGTGCGGTAAATCAGATAAACCTGGCATCCTTAACATTCTTGGGAAGAAGAGAGGAAAAAACGTGGTGGATAGTGCTTTTTGTAGGCTAGAAAACGGCCGCCAAAGCGGCCGGCGCTAGCACCTACTTGCTGATTGGCTCTTCGACCGTACAGGGCGTGAAAGTGGTGTGCATGATGCACGAATTGCAAAACCTGGCACCTGAGCGTCGTTACATTGCTTACTTTTGGATTTTGCAATTGTGCCTCTGTTTGTCCTGGTAGTCACCACGTATATCGCCCAGTCACGATTTTGAACAGAATCAAACATGATCAGTCTCAATTACTCTCCGTATGCTACCAACGTTCATAGAAAGATCCTGTAGCCGTACCAGCTCTCCGGTCGCTGCTGGCGCTTCATGATGGGCGCCCGGATCCCGAGATTCTGGCCGTGGTCTCGGACAGCATGGCTGGCAAAGTGCTCGGGGGTATTCAGGATCGAATCGCATCCGGGCGCGGGACATGTCGAGCCTGAGACGAAGCTTCTCAGGTGGACTGCGTAGTGCTTTCTCAGGTAGTCTGGTCGTTTCATGGTATGATGGCAGCCTCTCCTCTTGACACAGTACAAACAGGTCAACGGAGTGATGAGCGCCTCAATCTCCGCTGGGGTTAGAGGACCTGGCGGTGCAGCCTTCTCTGTGGGCGGAGTATGTTCTGTCGCGATCTGCCCATCTGCAAGCCCATGTCTTCGCCCGATGCGTCGAGTCTTGCTTGGCCTCTGGGCAGTTGAGGTTTCAGAGCCAGATTGTTTCCCACTTGGGGCATTCCGAGGTCTTTTCAGTCCTTGGACCTGGCTGTCGTCGATATACCCAGGTGCTCTGTCCGGGGGCGTCCCGGCTCCATCCTCAACCACCTCCGGCTCACCTAAGCCGGCCAGTGTGGCCATAGTCTGAACCAGGTTGGCAAAGCTGGCAGCATTCTCGGAAGGACGGAAGAGATTCTCAGCGAGCCAGGCCCGCTCTGGCAGGGCATGGCGGATATGTGGGATCGTTATGCTGCTGTGTTCGACGCCCCGCAACGCGCGGACGGCCAGGTCCAGATCGGCTGTTTTGTGAAAATTCCGGAGTTCCAGATCGAAGGCCTCGTGGAGAGCCTTGGCCTTGAGCGCGGACAAGTTCTTACGCTTTCGCCTGTACTCCTCGCCTGCTTCGGTTTCTTGACCCTTCACAATAGTGCCGTATCGCCCTTTCAACTCCGTTTTGAGGAAATCAACCTCAGCTTGGGCAGAAGCGATGGCTGGCTGCGCATAAACACTAGCTCTCTGCTCGGGAGAGAGCCGTTTCGGAAGGTTTGGGTCGTATCGTAAGCAAAGCTTTCCTGCCTCTTTGAAGAGCTCGGACCGAGGAGTTTCTCCAAGGAATACAGCCTGGACGTCCACAACCACCGTGGTCGAGAGATAGTGCTTCAAGAAGGTCTCAGACCTGGCGTGGCCCATTATCTGGTTGCGTTCCTGGTCGCTGACGCCTTGGTGAGCCAGCTGCGTGCCGACCTCACGCCGGAATGCATACGGGCTGAAAGGAAACTCGAAACCGACTCGCTTGCCTAGCTTGGTGCACCAATCATTGAGCGTGCGAGCTCCGAGCGCCTTGGTGGGATGAATGACCTTCCCCTCTACCGTATCTTGGTGGCCACGAAAGATCGGTGTATTGAGTATGCCGTCTCGCAGACTGATTTTGACCTCGTCCCGGCCCTCAGGCGGAACGATCGCGTTCAACTTTCCCGGCCCAAACCCCTCAGCCATCATCAGCGGGTGGAAAGCATCATCGGCAAAAGCCAGCGCTAGAAAATGTGCAACAGGGCAGAGGGCCGGGCACTCGGAGTTCTCCCACAGTGTGAGGGTCTTTCTGCGATGCGAAACATCAGTATCTGGACACGAAGTTGCGACGAGCACCACGTCGTAGCATGCAGCAGACCTACGGGATCTCGCGGTTTCTGGCTCCCTTCATGAGAAGAAGAGTCACTTCAAGGACGATCAGCGGCTGGCCTCGAGCCGGTTTGATCAGCTTGACCTTGACATCCTTGTAGAGTAATGCCTCATTGCTGCCTCTGTAGGCGCCGCTCTCGACGATCGCGCCCGGCCGAGAGCCTGTATATGCGAGGAAGAGGAGGAGCGTCGCGAACTGGAGCCGATCGCGGGCGCAAGGATAGCGATGTGTGTCCAGGTTCCAGAGGTGGTACAGGACACCGTAGAGGGCTGAGGCGCCGATCAGAGGTTTGATCTTCCTGCCGGGTATCAAATCGTACTCATCACGGAGATCGGTACGGACAAACTGGAGCACAGACTCGTCAGCTTTGGGAGAGCCAAACAGATCAGAGGACGAGAAGAGGGTCTGGGGATCTTACAACTCCAACCTGCCTGCTCAAGACAGAGTCGATTGCGTGGCCGACCTTCCAAAGGTAGACCATCTTCAAGTGGCCCCACATGGCCTCGAACGCGGTGATCCTGCGGCACCTCGGATGGCTGGCGCCATACCATCTGGTGAAGACGGCGAACTCATTGAACGTAGCCTCCTGTATCATTTCCTGCGGATCGCGATCCGGGTCCATGTCGTAGCAGAACCTGGATACAATCAGCAGCCGGCATCGGGACGGATCGGTCAAGGACCCAGGAGTCAAACGCGACTGCTGGCCGTTATCGACTCACTTCACCCACACACGCCACACCCTTTCACGGGCATCGACCGATGCCCCTGCGTGTTCCCTGTCTGGAGCCTTCACATCCTTTGCTTGCATGCCCTGCCTGAACTTTTGAAGCAGACTCTGATCGAGCGAGGACCCTTTGGGCTCCGAAATCGCAACCTGGGCGGAGGGCAAGTCGTGTTTGGCCATCGTGCGGGAGATGCTGAAATCCAGACTGATCGCGAGGCCTTCCGCACGTCGCTTTCGGAGGTGGGCGGCAGAACCCAGGCCACAGCAACAACGGGGAAGACAAAAGAAGAGCGAACGCTGCGAGAAAGCAAAGAGAACGACGCCGCCACCGCCGCGCCAAGTGTCTGAAAGTGACTGAGAGGTGAGAATGGGAAAGACAAGAAACAGGAAGAAAGGGACCCGGGCGAGGCGGCGGTTATATAGAAGGCAGCCGGGACAGCAGGGGCAGCAGTTGGACACAGCCAGGTCAGCGCACAAGTCTGAACAAGCGAGAGACGGTCGGACAGGCCGACCTGCATTGGAATGACGGGCGGAGACAGAGAGTGGGAGGAGGCAGAGCGAAGCAGAGCAGAGCAGACAGGCGAATGGGCGGACGATCTGATAGGCCTCCCAGAGCGGTGTTCCTGGAAGAAATCGGGGCCCAACGAGCGCAGCAGGGCGGATCGCGACGAGGTGGAGTCGCGATGTTGGAATGGGAGAGAGGAAAAGAATACGGAGGGGCGGAAAGGGAACGTTATATCACCGTCGGAGCAGGAAACGGCATCGTACCCTTCGCGACGGCGGCGGCTAGGAGGTGATGTGAGGTGCGGAGGGTGAGGCGAGGGTGAGCAGAGGGTGAGCAGAGGGTGAGCACGGGCCCTGATAGGAGGGAGCAGGGCGGCAAGCGGGCGCCAAACCGCAAACGGAAGTTCGCCAGGACGTACATAACGCGTTAACTCCCTTCTGCTACGACATACGCAGCCCATATTGTCTCTGGTATCTTTTCTACTCCAACTCCATACGCAGACTGCGTATGTAGATGGCCGTCTACAGGATGCGTTCGCCAACAGTGTTCTGGCTCCTCGCCCTCTCCTTCTCAAGCCCTGTCTTTTCAACTCGCTGCTACCCAAATGGTACAGACGGGAACGGGCAAGATACTTTCCCATGGTATCTACCGTGCGATATATCACAATCAGGTGGCATACACTCGACGTGCTGCCGCACAGGCGGCCGAGGCGCTGCCGATTCCTGCCAGAGCTACAGGCTTGCCTTGGGAACACCGATATGTATTGGCGCGAGAGCTGCACCGATCCGACATGGTAGGTCTCATCTTGTATTAAGCTGTACATCAAAGGCGCTGGCGAGCAGTATGCGGAGCACTGAGAGTCTTGTGCTGATTTCAAGGGTAAGGCATTGATGGAACGCTGAAGGTAGATCATGATTTTCAGGTAAAGCAGTGTGAAAATGATAGCTGGTGTGCGAATGATTTGGGGAATGGTTGCTGTAAACAACGGCAGGGCTTCTTCCTTCGTGATGGTGTGGTGGTTCGTGCGGACGCCACCACACCTGTTACTGCGTCTCCATCAACAACCACAGCCGCTTCGCAGTCAACAGGTACTACGAATCCATCGCCACAACCTGATACGTCTTCGAGCGTCCTTGATGTACCGAAAACCACGGACCTCGCCACACTTATTTCTACGCCTCCATCAACAATCACAGTTGCGTCGCAGTCAAGAGTTTGACTACAGGGATAATCGAGTTTCTTTGGCGCAGACGCAACAAAAGGAAACAGCTCTTACACTCTCGACGCCAGGTCCTTGCTCTCTTCAGCATCTCTAGAGCCTCCTATTGACGAGAAACCGACATTCGGATTCACGGAGGGCTGAATTCAGAACTGCTTGAAGACCGCTGTCGTGGAGAGCCTGTCACCTGGCCAGTAGACGTATGAGCTCGAGGTCAGACCTGTGGAGCTCGACACAATGCGGTGATCGAAGCGGAAAACTTTCGAGGGGGACATAACCTTATGTCGGTAATGATAATTCGAATGGAACGAAATGAATTTCAGACCCGGGTCTGGTTCCTGCCGTCATGCAAGGCGGCCTGACACAGATCCCAACGGAGACGCTCAGAAGCCTACCTACCAAAGTAAATTCGGCAACATTATGGGAAGCACTCGCAAGGCTACTGATAGAACTAGGTGATGGAAGAGCCTTACGACTGCTCACTGAAGTACCTGTAGGACTCATAAAAGTAGCAACCAGAGTAGGCAGGCAGGTACGTGCGCCACAACATCTGTCTTCTACTACATAACTGGTGGTAAAATGGCCATTGCAGCAGGAAAACTTGATTTTTAGGCCAGCGCTCTCAAAGTCAGTTCGCTCTCAGAGTCAAAGTCAGTTCGCGCTGTGGCAGCCTGGTTTTGGTGCCTGGCGAGCTGACTAATCTTCAGTAAACGCAAACACATAAGACTTCTCAATTGCAACTCTCCCCATCAGTCTCAAGAATACGAGAGGGAGTCTTTCCAAAGTGAATGCGTGTATGGATGTTGGTCGCGTGACTATTTGCTACTCCAGTAGATAGAAATCCAAGCTGTCGTCTCTCGTCTCGAACAGTGTAAGCGGCTGAGCGACCCACCGACTAGCCTGCTGAGTCAGCGTGCATTCCAGAGTGACGTGCATTGCTGCCGTGAGAAAGTGAAGGGCAGAGCTCCGTCTCTTCTGCCCTGCGAGTACCACATCCCCGGCTTCACTCAACGTCTTTCACTAACTTTCGGCGCATGCGAAGACAATTGTAGGCGCGTCCCCGTGACCTGTCCAAGGTTCGAGCCCTTACGGTCCGTGCGGTCTCAGCTATCTTCGCGCGCCTGCGACAGCACTTTCTCCCTCTTTCATTCTTTCCTAACAACGCCCGACACGCTCTCACTTGGCAACCAACGCTCTTTGTCTTCCCACTCAAAGCTTCAGCGACCTGACGCAGAGTCATCTGCCAGTGCTTTATCATTAACAAGCTCCGACACCATCCACCTGTTCACCGAAACCTCCTCAGCTTCGCCATAACAACGATCACAAACCACATTGCTCACAACAAGGCAACACATCTCCACCCCGTTTCCCTTCCGCACGTTGGTTCAAACATTGCCTGTCGTTGTCAAGTGTTTCGAGCTAGCTCTCCCACTTCTTCGATACAATGGCACCAACACAACGCGGTCGGGGTCGCGGACGCGGTGGACGCGGTGGTAGCACCACCAGAACAGACAAGGATGGCGATATCCAGATGGGAGCAGCCCCAGAATTCTCCGCCAAGGGCGGCCGTGGAGGCATCAAGAAAAACAACGCTGGTCGCGGCAGAAATTCTAGAGCAGCAGACAATGGAAGACCATCACACAAAGACTCCGGGAGGGGCGGCAACAGACTCAACACCGATGCTATCAAGAAGCATCTGAATGGAAATGACGGAGCACGCGCACGACAACACGTCAACATCAAGCAGTCAAGCTCATTCACAAAAGGCAAAGACGTGCTCCTCGTCCAGGGAGTCAAGGACTCAAAGGCAGCTTCCAACGACGACAAAGGTCTCTCAGGGCTCACCAAATGGCTCACCACCAAAGCAAGCAAAGGCAGCAGAGATCCAATCCGTATTGTCAACAGCTGGATGGAAGGCGATGACGACGTCTACATCGAAGTACACCCTAAGGACACTGAGCGATTCACACACATGAACGGCTTTCAATTCCTGGATGCCTCGCTCCAAATCACAATACACAAGAAGGCCAACGAGCCATCAGCCGAAGCCAAGAAGATCAAGGACACGATCGAGACACTCCTGAACAATCGCTACAACGCAGTCACAAAAACACTTGATCTCTCTGCCCTGCCAGACGATCCACTATGGACCGCCATGGGCGAGAAAGACCGCGCGGATGCCCTGGGCAGCAAGAAATTGATCCAAGTCATTCTCAGCCTTGCGAGCGACAGATTCAAATCCGGCGCGGAAAAGAGGGATCAAATCATCAACATCGATTTTTCTCGCAACCAACTCTCCAATTTGCAACCAATCAGAGACATCACAGTGACCTTCCCGCTTGTGCAAGGTCTCAATCTCAACGACAACCTCATCTCGGACGTCAAAGTCTTTGAGGTGTTACGACGCAAGCTAAAAGCACTTAGCGTCCTCTTCGTTGCCAACAATCCCTTCAGCAACGGATCGCCTATGGGCACGTGGCAGGGCGACCTTGTCAAATGGTTCCCTGCCCTCCTGACAGTGAACGGCGAGCAAGTGCAGTCCCCAGAGGTTGCCGCCGCCAACTCAGCACTCACATCTGTCGACTTCAAAATTCGACCACAGTTCGTTCAGGACGAGGGAGGCAAAGTCGTTGCTTTCATCCGTCACCTCGTCCAAGGATTCGACCAGAACCGTCAAGGCCTACTTGAGGCCTACTACGACGATCACTCAACCTTTTGCCTAAGTGTCATTGCCACGAAGCATGCAGGCCAAGATCCGACCGTTAAGCGCTCCCGCAACTTGATGAAGGTCACCACTCCCACAGCGCGACTCGATCGCAGTTTCACAGGTCAAGCAAATATTCTCAACATCTGGCAGGAGGCATTGCCCCTGACACGCCATCACGACCTCGACCAAGAATCAGAGCAATGGTACATAGAGTCAGCCATGTCACCCGCCATCGGCTCGACTACTCCAGGCGTGGCACTTGGCGTCAACGGCTACACGATCAATTTCCACTCTAAGTTTGCGGAGATGGACCAAAGCGGGCAAGTCAAGAACACGCGCAGCTTCGATCGTAACGTGGTTATTGCACCCACCACGACTCCTACCGGAATCAGAGTCGTCTCTGACATCCTTTGTCTACGAGACGAAGTTGACGAAATCTCATGGAAGGCGGTGCAGCCAGCAGCCAGCTCAGACCAACAACCACCAGCCACAGCACCGGTCGCTGTGCCGCCAGTGACAAACAAGCACCCAAATTACAACGAATTTTATCTTCAGGAACTCATGAAGAACACCGGTCTCACTCAACAATACGCGGAAATGTGCTTGGATGCGGGTGACTGGCAACCAACAGCCGTCATGGCTCGCTTCGAAGAGGCCAAGGCGAGCTTGCCTCCAGATGCGTTTGTATAGGCATAAACTGCATCAGCAGAGACGGGGATGGAAAGAGGATGAAGTCGATTCTTGGGAGGAGATCAAGAATCTCGAGGATAATGAGCAGGAAGAGAAACGAAGAGAAGAGAAGAGAGAGGAGGATCACTGTACGAGTAACGACAAGGACACGAGGAGGCGTTTTATGCTTCAGCGCGGTGCACAGTTTGGATTCGGAGGGTTCAACTTCTTGAAGCGAAGCATTTGAGCACATTTGCAGGGCGTTTTTATACCTCCACCGTCGACCGGCGTGTCGAGAGAGATGGGATGCATTCCCAGCAGGAAGGAAGGGAACAGATTGATTTGAATTGTTTGAATTAGCATAGTTATGATATCCACGCTGCAAAGGGAGCACACGATGCTACCGGCGTTAGATAGCTGGTCGCTTTGAATGAAAACAGAAGACCAACGACAGCACAAAATGCCCGTTCTGACCATTTTGCATGTGAATTTGGAGCGGAGGGTCGACAGATGGCAACAATTTTCCTTACTGCAAGTCGTAACATTTTCGGGAAAACAGCTGCACGTGCTGTTCATCAACCAGTGGTGATATTGGCTCAGAGTCGTCATGTCCTTGTGTCGGTGCAGCAGGTGTCGTGTGATCTTGTGCGACCTTGCAAGAACTGCATGAGCTGTGAACGAGTCTGACACACCCGTTTTGTGGTGCAGCAGCACGGATCGTGTTCAGCCAGGAACCGGTGGGCGGGAAGGTCGGTTGGCTTGGTTGCCCCCTGCAATGCGAGGGAAATCGGTGAAGCTGAGTGGTCTAAATCACTTGCTGCCCCTCGCCGATAAGCCGCGATTAGCTGTTTCTGGTGCTAGCGGCGCGTCGCAAAAGTCGCCTGAGTTGAGGGTTTCCCGGCTCCGGCTCCGCTTGACGCTGAGCAAGGACCCTGGCTGGCGAGAAAAGAAATTGTTGCCAACTGATCTCCATCATTGTAAAGCTGTTGCTGATGTTGCTGCTGCTGCTGCTTCTTCTTCTCACGCCATTCTACTGACAGGAGCTTCCGTTGCCGCCCGTCAGCAGCGAACCCTCGCCCGTCTCCTGCACATAAACACTTCCGCCCCCTGCTTTTTCTCTCATCCTCCACTGCTCATTGCATCCCGCACCAGTGCTTGCAATTTCACTTCCGCTCACCGCTGCGGTACCGGCCAGACTTCTTCCACTAGCTCCAACCTTTTCCCCGCCCGTTGCCAACCCACTCTTCCTCCCTTGCCCCTCGAGTTCTGAATCGCTTGCTCTGTAACACTTGACTTGCTTGCCAGAGAACAATTGCTAGCTCCGGACGACATTTCGCAAACGACAGCTCGAACGTTTCTACGAAACCCTTTCTTACCACATTCCACCATGGCAACGCGTCCTGAAAATATCGGCATCAAGGCCATGGAAATCTACTTTCCCAGCCAGGTTCGTCCGCTTTCGCCCCCAGCTGGAACAGCAGAACTGACTCTCTCAGTGCGTCGATCAGACCGAGCTCGAAAAGTTCGACGGTGTCAGCGCCGGTAAATACACAATTGGTCTCGGCCAGACGAAGATGAGCTTCTGCGACGACCGGGAAGACATCTACTCCATGGCATTGACCACCCTCTCCTCCCTTTTCAAGAAGTACAACATCGATCCTGCCTCCATCGGCCGTCTCGAGGTCGGCACGGAAACTCTGCTCGACAAGTCGAAATCTTGCAAGTCCGTGCTGATGCAGCTGTTTGAAGAGTCGGGCAACTTGAACGTCGAGGGTGTCGACACTGTGAATGCATGCTATGGTGGCACAAATGCTCTTTTCAACGCCATCAACTGGGTCGAGTCTTCCGCGTGGGACGGCAGGAACGCAATTGTCATTGCTGGTGATATTGCACTCTACAAGAAGGGCGCCGCTAGACCTACTGGCGGTGCCGGCTGCGTTGCTATGCTCATCGGTCCTGATGCGCCCCTAGCTTTCGAGCCTGGTCTACGCGGCAGCTACATCAGGCACGTTTACGACTTCTACAAGGCCGACCTGACCAGCGAGTACCCAATTGTGGATGGCCACTTCTCCATCAAGTGCTACACCGAGGCCGTCGACAACTGCTACAAGAACTACCACGCCCGCAAGGCCACACGTGCTCAGACAAACGGTACCAACGGCACGAACGGACAGATCTCTGACTCTGCTACGCCTCTCGACGCTTTCGACCACGTTGTTTTCCACGCGCCGACCTGCAAGCTGGTCAGCAAGTCGTACGCTCGCATGCTGTACAGCGACTACCTCACCAACCCCACTCACCCTTCCTTTGCAGAGGTTCCTGCGGAGCTCCGCGACATGGACTACGAGAAGAGCATCAGCGACAAGGTCGTGGAGAAGACTTTCATGGGTCTGGCCAAGAAGCGCTTCAACGAGCGTGTCCAGCCCAGCATCCAGGTCCCCACCATGTGCGGAAACATGTACTGCGGCAGTGTCTACGGCTCTCTGATCAGTCTGATCTGCAACGTCAGCTCGGATCAGCTCCAGGGCAAACGCGTCGGTATCTTCAGCTACGGCTCAGGTCTGGCAAGCAGCTTCTTCAGCTTGATTGTGCGAGGCGACGTCAGCAGCATCGCATCCAAGATCGACCTTCAAGCTCGACTTGACGGCCGCAGGACAGTTCAACCGGAGGTGTACGACGACATGTGCAATCTCCGCGAGAAGGCGCATCTCAAGAACAACTACACGCCAAATGGAAGCGTTGATTGGTTGAACCCTGGAACATACTACTTGACCGAGGTCGATGAGATGTTCCGCAGGAAATACGCTATCAAGGCATAGATTGATGGCCGGAATGGGATGATTTGAATACTGGGTTGATGCTGGCCTTCTTGAGGCTCCTTTCTCGGTTTGATCAAGAAAGTGGCTTTCTTGATGCTTGACGACTTTGATGCAAAGGGGAATGGCTTGGGGGTGATCATTGCATTGTGTTGCATTCTGCAAAAATGCGCGATAGATGATAGATAGACTTGCTTGGCAATACATAAGTTATGAAATAATATTCGAATGAACAAGCCATTTCACCGAAGCCTGGAAAGAAAATACAGTGCGTTGCAATCCATTCAAGATTTGAAGACAGGACTTGTAGTCCATTAAGAATCGAGGACCATGTGGTATGTATTCTGGTCGGCTACTAGGCGATGCATCATTGGACTATAAGAATGTCTACTTTTCGACGAGTGTGAGTGTTCTTCCGCCACCAGCAGATAGGATCCTGGCCACAAATTCGTCGTAGCCGGAAATGGTCTGCGCGAAAACCGGGAAATCAGATTCGACAGCCGGGAAAGGCTTTCTGCATCCGGGAGTAGCTGTTGGCATCGTCCGAGTATCAACCGAGACAAATTGAAATCCATGCGCAATGTCCAAGGTCGATAGTATGCCACACAGACATGATGTGCCCAACACGTGTCTCTATTCGAGCTGTTGTGGGGCAAAACGGCAAGTTTCTAGAAGCGCACTAAACCCCTTGGGTTGAGCCGGAAACGTGCTAAATTTGTTTTCATTCAAACGTGGCGCATGCTGATGTGATGTCAAAGGCCCTCCATCACCCCAGACTTGAGACAAAGCACTTCCGTACGTTGATGCTGACCTGTTCTTTCTGACAAACCCAAACCCACTCCCACCGACACCGCAGAACCGCATAATCACTAATTCTTCGCACTTCCTGCAATGTGGCCACTTCGGACTTGACCATCAGCCCACCGTTCGCGTTGCAATCTGTCGACTACACACCACAGTCCTGTTTGCTTTGCATCACCCGCCATGCCACCGCAAGCCGCTGCGCGGCGACGCGCTCTGTACCTCGCATTCTTCGCCTTGTTCGCCGGTCAGAATGCCATTGCACAAGGAATATACAGCGGCGGACAGTCCAGGACCAGCTGCGCTGTAAGTAGCCTACCCTACCTCTCTGCCTTGCTTCGCCGGCCCGGCCGCAGTCCCCGTCGCAGTCCCCGTCGCCGTCCTGTACCGGACTGACAACCACACTTAGATTGACCCCGGTGCCCTCGTGAGCGACGCATGCGCCTCCTACCAAACCCTCGACGACCTCTCCTCTCACCTCTACCCCAAGCTCCGCGACGTAACCCAAAACTCCGACTTCTTCTCCTTCTACCGGCTCAACCTCTACAACCGGGAATGCCCGTACTGGGACGACTCTCTCGCCGCATGCGGCAACATAGCATGTGCCGTAACCACGATCGAGAACGAGTCGGAAATACCGGACGTGTGGCGGATGAGCGAGTTATCGAAACTCGAAGGGCCGCACGCTGCTCACCCGAATCGGGAGAAACAGGCGGAACGGGGAGACAAGAAGCCCCTACAGGGGGATTTGGGGGATGATGTGGACGAGAGCTGTGTGGTGGAATACGACGATGAGTGTGATGAGAGGGACTATTGTATACCGGAGGACGCGGGCGCGCCGGGGAAGGGCGATTATGTGAGTTTGTTGGAGAATCCCGAGAGGTTCACGGGGTATGCGGGAGATCATGCGCATATGGTTTGGGACGCCATCTATAAAGAGAACTGTTTTACCGTCGAGCAGGCGAGTGGAAGCAGCTCGGGATTTCAGAACCCGCTCGTTGGGAAGGGGAAGGAAGGGCTCAAGAACGTTATGATGTCGAGCAAGCCGACAAACCCGCTGATCCTACCCGACGAAAGCTGTCTGGAGAAGAGGGTCTTTCACAGAGTCATCTCCGGTATGCACGCGTCGATCAGTACCCATCTGTGCTACGAATACCTGAACCAGACGACGGGAATCTGGGGCCCGAACCTGGAGTGCTACATGGACAGACTCCACGGGCACCCGGACCGGATCTCGAATCTGTACTTCAACTTCGCGCTCGTCACCCGCGCCGTCGCGAAGCTGGCGCCCTACTTACCCTCATACACCTTCTGCTCCGGCGATCCCGCGGAGGATCGCGCCACAAAAACCAAAATCGTCTCCCTCGCAGAGACCGCCGCGGCCGCACCGTCCATATTCGACGAAAGCCTCATGTTCGCCGACCCCGCGAACGCAGTCGAACTGAAAGAAGATTTCAGAACCCGGTTTCGCAATGTCAGCCGGATCATGGACTGCGTCGGGTGCGATAAATGTCGGTTGTGGGGGAAATTGCAGACGCACGGGTACGGCACGGCGTTGAAGGTGCTGTTTGAGTTTGATGGCGAGAATGCGCCGGCGAAGGATAGTTTGCCGTTGAAGCGCACGGAGTTGGTGGCGTTGGTGAATACGATGGCGAGGCTGGGGACGAGTATGAAGGCGCTGGGCGAGTTTAGGGAGATGTTGGAGACGGAGGATGTGGCGAGCTGGCCGCCCGCACTCCCCGCCTCGTCAGCGCCAGCGCAGAAATCCGGTGATGGTACCACCAGCGGAACGCAGTCAGAATCAACCAAAGACGGCTACAACTCAGTTGGCAAATCAGCTGTATCCAACAGCACGTCTCCCAACGACAATAGCGATACCCTCGACGAAGATGCAGACATTGACCATACGCCAATGTCCGAATGGGACATGGCTGTTAGAGAAGTGAGGATGGTCTATCACGTTATATTTTGGATCTTCAAGCAATGGGCCCTGACGCCGAAGAAGGTGTTGTATTTCCTGATTCATGAGATGAGCCGGCTCTGGAGTTGGTGGATTGGCGCTTACGTGGAGCCGAGTCTGGAGTGGCATTGGCAGCAAGTCCCTTTTGGGAGGGATGAGCTGTGATGAGAGAAAAGGCACGGACGAATTATGTTGTTTTCCATTTTGCATTGCAGGCGGCGGCGTTGGGGGAGTCTTGAAATATTGAGGTATTGCTTGGGCATACTCATGGGTCCTGAACTGGCGAAAGAATGACCGCTCATGCATTGTGTGAGAACCAACTTCTACGCACTTTCGGTCGACATCGTTCAAATACAGAGTTTTCGAGAGAGTTGACGTTTACCAGATGAGCTTCGGAATATCTGAAATATGGCAAGCATTCGTGTCCGTTGCATCGATTTGCTTTTTTGCTCCGAGTATTCACATCTTTTCCTTCGGCCGGCTCCGAAGATTTTTCTCTCCCTTCCTTTTGCCTTCCAAACGAAGCAGGAGGACGACAAATGAAAGAGAATGTAAGAAAAACTTGGTCGCCCTGACATGTCATTTCATGTTACTGAGAAGCGCACTCAATCCCGTTTTCCGTTTCCTTCCTTTTGCACCTTTCGCACCTTTCTTCACCGCCGGCGTTGTCGCCGCCGCCGCATCCTCTGGCGTTTTCTTCGCGGGCGCTCTTTTCTTCTTCGGTCCCGTTGACGACTTCTTCTTCACCACCGCCGTCTCTTCGGGCTTGTCACTTGCTTTCGTACGCTGCGCATTCCTCAGGGACCTCCTTCGTTCCGGTTCCGGACTGGGCGGCTTGTCGAAATCGGGAGTCGCTTCGCGATGCTCGTTTGCGGGGGCGGGGAAGAAGAGTGAATCTTCGTTTTCTTCCTTCTCTTCATCTCCTTCTTCTGGGCGTTGTACCATGCCCTCTCCGCTGTTTTCCCCATGGGGGTTTTCTTGCTTCTTACGAGGCCTCCTCTGGGGTTTGGTCGCCACTGGCTTACTTTTGAGTGGATGGGGTCTCTTGGTCGGTCGAGCTGGTTCGTCGGCGGCTGTGTTGGAGTCTGTTGGGGCCGGACGCTTTGTACCGGCTAGCTGGCCGATGCTGTGGTCTGGTCTCGGGACTACCTTTGGTGATGAGCTCTTGATTGGTGTCTTCTTGTCTGTGGCGGATGTGAGTACTCTGGGAGTGATCTCTGCTGCTTCAACCTCTTGCGTGTCTGCGTCTTGATTCTCTTTGGTGGGCAAGATGTGCGACGCCGGTGCCGGTGCTTGGATGGCTCTCTTCTTCTTCGGCGGCGGTGGGCTCGATTGTGTGGTGCAATCTGCTGCAACTCTTTTCTTCGCTTGATTGAGCTGAATTCGCGGATCGAGGTTTTGAACTGGACCTGGATTGCGGGCGGCGCCTGTAGCTGAGGTTGGGATCCCGGTGCGAGATGGTGGTTCCTCAGTGACTCGCCTTGTACTTGTTGAGGCGCTCGATCCGATTGCTTCTCCGGCCGCAAAGCTTTTCTCAATCCTTGGGATCAGCTCTTCTCGCGGACTTGTGCCTAGAACTGGGTATGATTTTGCAGTCTCATCTAGGTCTGGAGCTTGACTGATGGCCTGAGACGTTGGTGGCGGAGGGCCTGGCTCAGGAGATAGATCTGTAGTTCCTTTATCCGTCTCAAGCCGGTCGTGATCTCGATTCCTGTCTATTCGACAGGGTTCCGACCGTAAACTTGCACTCGGTATCGTAGTCTGATTCCGAGCTGGAGGCTGAGTTGCAGTTGAAGCATCATTTTTAAAATCTGCCCCGATGCCACCCACAGCGGCCCCGAGCTGACCAGGCTGGCTGTCACGATGATCTGCGTCTACAGCTCCTTGCGAATTTGTCCCTGCTCTTGAACTCGTCGTGGGACTGTTAGCTCGGACGTGACTTGGAATTCGAGATACAAGCAGACTTTCAACCGCTTGAGAGATTTCCTCTGGACCAGTCTCCTCGATGCCGTCCCACATCGCCTCGAGCTGGTCAAGTTCATCATTACCCGCATCGTCAATCGTCCCCGAATGCTCGTGGGGCCCAGTTCCATCTGAATGCGTCTCTTTAGGTGTTGCCCCAATGCGTACAGATGATCTTGTTGCTTCGATCGACTCGATCGACCCAATTCTCGGAGGTGGAGTTAATGATGGAGAATCACTCGGTAGGAGCTCTTTAGTGACTTCGTGCGTCAGTGAGAGAGATTCAGTCGGTAACAGATCTTCAGCAGCCTCGTCCTCTTCGTACTTGTCATCCTTATTACTGGAGGAAACCCTGTTGATCCCCGATTCTCTTTCCTCCGAGTTGGCGTCTGAATTTTCATCTTTGTGGTCATCCACTTTGCTGAAATCTTTGAGGCTATCGCTGTCCACCGCAGGATCCTCTGGTCCGGCATTTGGACGTTGGTCCTCCGACAAAGCTTGAGGGCTCCAAGATGAGATCCGGTCTGCATCGTGTGCTGGAGACGTCCCTCCAAAGAGGCTGTCCAAGTCATCGGGATCCTCAAGTTCGGCCTCGGCCTCAGCTTGCTTATCCGAGTTTTCATTCGGAGTCGGATCTGTTGCCGAAGGGATCGTGACTGTTCCAATATCCTGCTCGCGCTCTCCTTCGGTCGATACTACCGGATCTGCTGCCGTCTCTTCCGTGTTCAGACCAAGATCTAAACTCTCTGTCGGTGTGGGCTCCTCAGATCGCCGTGCTTGTGCGACAGGCAAATTTACATCGATACCCCTTAGCTCATCCGGGCCCGTCGCACCTCCAACAGACTTGGTGTGCGACGAGGATGAGGAATCAAGGCCTATATCAACTGAGACGTCTGTTCGGACGACCTGGTCATCTTCTCTGGTCTCGTCGCGGTCGGAGTTTTCGGCGGGCAGGTCGCGCATATGCCCAAACAGAGATTGTTCGGGATCGAACATATCGAATTCTGCCGGGTCATTTTCAAACAACGGTAGCGACTCAGAAGTGGGTTGAACTGAGTCCGACCCGCTGACACTGGCTACATGTGGCAGCGGACCATTGGCGTTATTTCCTTTTCTCGGATCGGCTTGGTCACTAAGATGCACCGTCGCCGAGTTAGAGTCTCTGTGAAAGGTGGCCGATGACCTAGGGTCGTTGTCAGCAGAGATATCCAGAGGGAGATCATCATGTTGCGCTTCATGTGTCCGTGTATTCGAAGACGCATTCACCGGAAGCCCCAAAGCCACAGCTCCAAGCTCATGAATCTCACCACCATCAACACCCTCCCTTCTCTCATCAGCATTCTCCTTGGTCGTTCCACTCGAAAAGACCCTTCTTTCATGTCTCAGACCCAGCACATCCGGAATGATCGACTCCCCCCATCGCCTCGAAGAGATTTCCTCCTTGAACCAATCCACAAACTCAACTAACCGCCTCTGAATCCGTTCACGATCTTCCTTTTCACTTTTCCTGAAGATTTTCGGTAGCGGAGGACCGACAAGGGGGATCTCTTTCCCGACCGTCTGCCACGTGTGGCCAAGCCGGTAAACCAGCCAGTTATCGAAATCGGCCTCCCTCCACTTCGCCTGAGTTGCAATGGGTTCGCAACAATAAACGGCTCGACCGGGAGGGCCGAGGAGATCCGAGATTATGCGCTGGGGGGTCTTGGGATGACGGGCGCGTACTGCACGGTTGAAGCGAGTTTGGTTCCGTGTGTATGCGGGCTTGTAGATGAAGAAAAAGTAGTCGAGGAGATCCGCTCGGATGACGTGGTGTCGGAGGAGCCAGAGAAGACATGGCTCGTTCGCGTTGGCACGTAAGGCGGTTGGGATGTTGTGCTGCTCGAGCTGGTCGAGCCATCGGAGGTCCGCCGTAGCTGAAGCATTTAGGACTTTTGCGTCGTGTTCTTTTGTTAGTGCTGTGGCTATCCTTAGGTCGTAGCCGCTTCCTTTGAAGTATTCCATGGCTGATGACTTGAGTAAGGGGATGAGAGAAAGGGGTCACGAGAAAGCCCTGGGAGCACAAGCTGAGTATGGGAGCTGAAAAGGTCACAATCTTGGGTCTTGATGACAGGAAGACGGCACAGAGGTCTAAAGGAGGATAACAAGCTTCACGATCCCAAGCATCAAGGCATTTCGGTGCTATTCCTACCACTTTGTACGGATATTGACAGACAATGAGAGGGTGAGATGATCATTTGTTGACCGGAACAGTCTGCAAGACATGGTGATAGGGAGTCAGAATGCGTGGCAAGTGTAATTACTAGCCTGAAAGTAAAGTATGCAGTGGTCTCATGGCTGTCAAATCTGCGGGCAGAGTGAGCGGATAGTGAACGGAGAGAGTGATATGGCAGACGTCGAATCGAGAATTGCATCAAAGATCCAGCTCAAATTTGCCTACCATATCACTCTCGCAGCATTCCAAGTATCATCACAAACGCATTGAATCAATTGACTGTTTTGTGGAGCGAAAGGCCAGAGCAGTACTTGGTAGTTCAAAATAAAAAAATAAAAATCGCAATACAGCCACACCACGAATACTGACCACTCGCCCAGCTTGTGCATAGTCAGGTGGTCGAAATACTGCTCTTCAGGCAACGATGCAAGCCATCAAGCATTAGCCGCCTTGTTTGTTCCAAATTGGGAACAAATGTCAATCGGCGAGGCGGATGGAGTCAAATTCGCTGCGCCACAATGGCCACCTCATGGACCCCTGTCGGCCCCCGAGCAGGAACAGATCAGACGGTGCATTGGCCAGTCGGATTCAGGGATGCAGCTGAGTCGTTAGCGCCAAGCAGACGACTGTGTGGGTGTCGAGTGTCGCGTGTCCGCCTCCATGAAGTCAGTGCAAATCAGTTCATGCCATCAACGTCGACATGCGCATTCTGTACAGAGACGCGTCAAGTAGGCAGCTAGATTGGACGAATGAATCCCTGATCAGACCACAGTACGTAGACAAGTAGAGCCTCAGGGACTTCAAGCAGTGGCTGAGAAAGGACGTACGTATACGAAGGATCAAAAGCAGCTGGGCGGCAAGCTGGAGAAAGCTTCCAAGTCTAGAATCAAATACCTGACTCTAGCTGCGGTCGCAAGGCCAACAGGTCTAGTCGTTTTGTCTCGTCGTGTCGCTGCTTTCCGGCCTGGGCCGACGTTGACAGGTCGCAAGATCTAACACTGGTGAGATTGAGGGTTTCAGCTGCATCTTTCCAGGCGGCTGCAAGTCATTCAGGGCGAGCTCTGGGCGAGATTCACAGCCACCCACAGTCCCGTATTTCGTTCGCTCTTTTGCTCTTCCAACCTTACCTGCTCTCTGCTCCTCACTCTCACACTCGCTCCATACCTTACTTGCTGCGTTCTTTCTCTACACATTTTATTGAACTCCTCGTTCGCGCCATTTTTAGACGTGTCCTGCGCCGTCGCATCTTTAATCATCGAATCTGCACCCCTCCACACGCTATCCCATCGCACCCCTTTCCTACGATCCACCTCCTGCACGTGGCGGCACACGACAGCGATAGGGACTTGCTCGAGCCCATCATCGAACCAGCATTGTACTGCATCGATCCGGTGTGAAGCCCCGTCACAATGGCAGTCAAATTGTGGGCGTCCTACGTCCTCGACTGGATAGTCCTAATGTATGACACGACATACCTCGTCCCCAACACCTCGATCTGGTCAAGAATTCATCACTAACCAGTCTATCATAGAATATTCGCCCTCATCGCCTATAGCTTCACTTTCGTCCACCCCAACCCCCACAACTTCTCCCTCTACGACCTCTCCATCTCCTACCCTCTAAAAGACGACACCGTACCCATCTGGGTCGCCGGCATCGCAGCCGGTGTCGCACCGGCAATCATCATCCTTGCCGTCTCAGTCCTCTTCGTCCCGGGCCGTAACTTCGCTCGAGGAAAGAATGCGTCGCAAATCATCCGGCTGAAGCTCTGGGAGTTACACACGGGATTGCTGGGACTCGCCATGAGTCTGGCGACGGCGGTCATGTTCACGCAGGGGCTGAAGTTGTTCGGCAAGCCGCGGCCTAACTGTCTGTCGCGATGCAAGCCCGACCTGTCCAAGATCGGACAGTACACGACGGGAAATTATGCGGGCAGCTTCCAGGAGAATTGGGTTTTGGTTGACATCGGCATTTGTACCGAGACGGATGAACACATCTTGTATGATGGGTTTCAGAGCTGGCCGAGTGGACACTCGTCGAGTAAGTAACAGACATTGCGATTCGTTGAATGACGGGGGAGGCTAATGAATTGCAGCATCTTGGTCCGGACTGCTATACCTAACCCTTTACCTCTGCGCCAAATTCGCCGTCGTCCTCCCCTACCTCCCCGGCAACCGCCTCTCCAGCTCAATCCGAGCCCCGGGACACAACCGAGAGTCCTCGCTCTCCCCCACCGACAGCCAGTCCGCATACAGAAAGTCCGACGCAATGCACCGCGCTGCCGACGCGCCCATCCTCCACCGCGACGAAGCCGCCGCCCCGCCCATCTACCTCCTCACCTTCATAATCCTGCCCGTCGGCACGGCCGTCTACATCTGTCTCAGCCGCTACATGGATTACGCGCACCACGGTTTCGACATCCTCAGCGGCAGCATCCTGGGCGCGGTGTGCGCGTACGTCAGCTTCAGATGGTATCATTTGCCCGTCGGCCAGGGCAGTGGATGGTCATGGGGTCCGCGAAGCAGTTCCCGGGCATTCTTCGTTGGGATCGGTGAATGTGGTTACGTCGATGAGGAGGCCGTGGGACGACGCGAGGGGCAGGATGAGGTCGAGTTGGGGTTGATGGGGGCAGGAAGGGCGAGTACGAGTGCGAGGGTTGGAGCAGCGGACACTGAGCAGGATACGGCTTATAGTCGTGCGAGGTAGGACCGGTGGGACACGATAGCGAGGGCTTTTGGATTTGATAATGATGCGTCGTTGGATTCGACGCGTGCGGAAAAGGAAAAGTCTTGACATTGCGGCTCGGAATCGAAATCGGATGTTGGTTCCAGTATTCTGAGGTGGCATGCGGCGAGGCGCTCTGTAGGAAAGTTGCAATGGGTTATCGAGGAGATGGATTCGGAAGTGACCAATCCTCCATCTTTGCTTTTTTTTCGATCAATGCATTCTGAACAATCAACATGTAATTTTACGTCAGATGTTTCCGCAAGTGACAGTCGCGTCCCAATGTATACAAGGCAGAAATGTGTGCTCAGTCAATTCGTAGCAGCCGCCTTGCGTCCAGTATTCTCGACGCGACGTCAAGTCATACAACAGAACAGAGCCAAACAAACAGACCATGATGGAGATCACCGCTCGAATGCTGCACGTTCGCCGGATTCATTTCAAAGGAACCGATCAAGCTATCGATGTTGCCTGCGGAGATATAGAATACAGAAAGCCTCCTTCGTATAGTCCGAGCCCAATATCACCAGTGGTAGCACTGCTTATGCCGGCCGGAATCACCATGATCCGCCAGAAAAAAAAGCCCCACGAGTGGTAACCTAACATGACCTATTCGTACCCATGTCCATGCACGCCTTTGCACGTATGCACGTCCATATGCCAGCGCTCAAAGCAAACGAACACATTTCAAGCATGCTCATGCCGCATGCTCCCAAAATCTCCCGATGATTATATGACAGCGTAAAAGAAAAAGAGACCCATCCTCCCCCATGCGTTTCGTTCATTTGTCATGTTGCAATCCAGTTTCAAAAAAGAAAAAAAAGCACTGACGTCCCCACTTCTCGCCTCGGAATCAGATATCGAAAAAAGTGTCAAAACCTTCGGGCAAACCCTAGCGTCCGTAACGATAATGACCCTGTTCTTCACCAAAGCCAGGAGGTTGGAAACCATTACCCAAGTTATTCGGATTGTGCGAGCCCGGATTCGGCGTACCGTTGCCAGACGGACCAGCAATAGATCCATTTCTTTGAGCTCCCGGTCCCGGTCCAGCTGTCTGCGCGAAGCCCTGAGGAGGCGGGAGCCCGGGCGGAGGTCCACTGGCCGTGGAGAAGCCCTGATTGTTCGCGCTCGCATACCCTCCGAGCGGGTGACCGAAGCTCATCGAGCCGGACCCGGAGCCGTGGCCGTTAGCCTGAGGGCTGACGGGGCTCTGCGTGCTTGGACCACGAACGCCCAGTGGATTCTTGCTGAAGCTGAGCCTGATCCCGCCACGGACGGAGTTGGAGAGCGGGACGCCGTAAATGTCCTTCAAGGCACGGGTCGCGTGGCTGATGTCTTCGAACTCGACGAAGCACATGGGTCCGTTGGATTTCATGCGGAAACATAACCGCCGGTAGCCGCGTGCTCGGCTGAATAGGGACTTGAGCTCGTCTTCGGACGTGTCCATGGGGAGATTCCCGACGTATAGTGTGTTGCAAGGGGGGTTTTGGTCCGCGGGGTTGACCGGTGGCAGGGTCTGGTAGCTGCGCTGGAACGGTTGCCACTGAGATGAGGTCGGCGAGGTGGCATTGAAAGAGCTGCCGTAGCCACCCGCATTGCTCAGGGCGGACGGCGAGAAGGGAGCACCGCCCGGGGACTGTACGCTGGGGTGTCCCGAGTGTCCGGGGTGGCCGGAGTGCCCCCGGGGCGACGCGACGCCGCTGGAGGCATTCAGCGGCGAAACAGACGGTCCCACATTGCTGTTGAGAGACAGTCCATTCATGCGACTACTAATGGAGATGTTTGGTGCGGTCGCGCGTCGGCCTTGCTGCATGAACTGCGACTGGCGCTCTGCCGACATGAAGCTGCCTGGGTCTTGCATAAGTTGATCTGTCTCGTCGTCGGCTCCGTCTTCCTGTATCATGCTCCTACCAGATATATGCTGGCGTTCAAGGGCATGTCCGATTGGGGACGTGGGGTTGTAAGTGTTTCCGTTTCCAGCATGGGCAGGGCCTGTGTATGTGCTATTTGTGCGCGCGCTGCGGAAGGTGGGCGATACACCATTATCAAGGGCAGTATCAGGGCGGCCGAGAGGCACGTGTCCTGATTGGGAGGGTACGTGGTCCATGTCCCTAAATGTGTCGCTGAAGCGGCTGTTATGCCTTGGTTGGCCTCCGTCCGGAACCACGGTATCCGGAAAGCGTCTGCTACTTGTGGAGCCACCAGGTGTGAGGGCAACAATTTCGACAAGCAGAACCGGGGCGTTATCTCCAAGTTTCTTACCATTCAGGGCCTGCGCTGCTTGGGCTGCACCTTCAGCAGACTTGAACCGAGCAACGGCCGTCAAATATGGCTTGTCGTCCTCGGACGATGGGATGATTTCGGTATGGATGCAATCTTGGGCGAAGAGAAGCATACCACGGACGGTCTCTATTGTGGACGACTGCGGCAACTTGCGCATCCAGATAGCATGGTTCTCGCTTCCGGAAGTGCTGCTGCTCTGAGCTGTGGGGGAGTGGCCATTTGTCCTGTTGATTGTGCTGCCTGCGCGTCCGCGACCAGTGCCGATAGCAGATGGGTTCCTTGTGGGACCATTCCCGTTGCGCTGACCTCCTTCGAAAGGGTTGCTAAACCCCTCAGAACCAGGCATGTTGGGATGTGTTGTGAGGTGACCTCGGAGGTGTCAGAGGGTGCGCGAGGCGATACTTGGGATCCGAGAGCAAATGTTCGAGCGAGGAGAATTAGAAGGGGGCGACAGCTAGTGAGCTGGCTCAAGATTCACAAGACGAAACGCAGTGCCCGAGCCGTGCCCAAGCCTGGTATGCGATCGCTTAGGATCGCAATCACAGTCTGCTAATCGTCAGTGAGCCAATATATGCTGGAATGACGTGTCGGAGGCCTGACTGCGTGTAGTGAGACGGCGTTGCAGTCGGAAGAACAAGTGGCGTGTATATATCGAACAATGCGGTGCGCGCTGCCTGGTCGGCGACTGATGATATATGACGAAAGGGATCAAAGAGGAATGCCGATGCCCGCGAGAGCTCTGAGTGGTTTAGTAAAAGGACAAATCTATTTGGTGAGGCGCCAGAGTTGCATGAAACCGAGAAAAGAGCAACCAGTCCGTACGCCCTGCAAATGCAAACAGCTGGTCGAAGATGGTGGTCGAATGCGTGGACCTGACCTAAAAGATGGGCGTATACGGTGGATTGTAGTCGGCTGTAAGAGCGATGCTCGTGAGTGGGAGGGTAGATTCAAGGTTGGTGGATCAGGTGGTGCAGTAGCGATCGGATAGCGATCTGCTGCTGGTGGAACACTCCTTCTGGACACGCTCGTCGGAGGTCGATGGCGGCGCAAGACCAGTGGACGTCGGGCCTCTCGATGCGCTGATGCGCGGTCCACAATCGATCAAGCAGGGGCGAGGTCGACGCTTGACAGCTTGAACCAGTCGGCGGAGGCTCCGTGGTGGTACAGCAGGCACGATTGGCTGGTCAAGACGGGCGCCGAGCTGTAGCTGGACGGGGTCGAGCGTCGACGGGCGATGGCAGGGTCGACGTGGCAGCGCAGCGAGTAGCACAGCTGCTGGACCGGACGATCGCGTGCTGGCGGCGGCGGCGGAGGTATGATGTCGAGAAAGTGGAGTGAAGGATAGTCGGTCGCGTGGGGAGTGAGTGGATAAGAAAGAGTGCAAGGTTGCCAACGTGATGTGAGACGCGAGAAAAAAAAAGAGAGCTTTGCGGCTGCTTAGTCGACTGCTAGCCTGCGCCGGCCGCGGTGCCAGGCAGAGAAACCGACACTCGACGGTCGTCGGTAGGGCAAGCTGGACAGGGTAGAGCAAGGTAAGCTATAGCGTTGGCGGTAGGGTGTAGGACGTAGGGTTTGGTGTGGACGGTGAGTCTGGTCGAGTTGGAGTTGGTGAACGGCGGCCACAGCAAGCGGCCTGGCTGGTCACTGGTCCGCGATTCGAGGCCGGCGCGGTAGGGAACCCTGACTGACTGACTGACTGACAGGCTGACAGGCTGACAGGTCGAGACGGACAAGGTCGAAGCAGCGTCGTGAATTGGTGAGTCGTGGTCGTGACTCTCTCGCTCACTCAGACTCAGGCTCGAGCTGGGATGGCGACACAAAGGAATGGCCGGCGAGGGCGCGTGCAGCTCTCACGCCGCAGCGGGACTCCAGCCTCGACACGACCGTGGAGACAGCGGGACAGCACTAGCAGACACCTGCAGGCCTGGTCGCATTGAAGAGCTGGCAGGGATGGCACCGTCTCGAGGGCGTCTTGGTTGGTTGGGCGAGTGCAGACGGAGACGGAGATCTGGACAGTTGCCGACGATATACAACCAACCCAGGAGGAGCCTCAAAGCGGCTGGTAGCGATCAGGGACACCAGGACGATTGCTCTGATCGTGCGCCAGTGGAAGAGACGGAGATCGTTGAGCTCTACCGAAGCACGCTCGTCCACAGTGAGCTCCAATCAATGACAGGCACAAGGCTGGGAAGGAAGAGGCGGAGTGACAGGATGCGAACTAAGAGCTGCAGCCCATGCTTTGCTTTGCTCTGCTCTGCTCTGCTTTGCTTTGTTTGCTATCGACCAAGTATACCAGTGTCCTCGCGCGATACACATATACCCATCGGCCCCAGATCCTGCGAAAAGACTCCACACGGCGACAGCCTCTTCTCTCGTTCAGGGCCTTCGCGGTGCTGATCAGCTGGCCCAGAAGGCGGCGTCGATGTCTGCACACCATCTTCAGGCGTTGCGAGCCGGGGACATCAGCGTCCGTGCCATGAACCTTGCAAGGGACAAAGGTCCAACGCCCCGGTCAAGCCATCTGGCTTGTCTGCCGCCCGCCCTCGTCAAGACAGTGCACAGTTCACACAGCACACATTATCCTCCCCTGCATTCCGCCCCAGCCCAGCCGTACCCGCCAACGGCCCCAACTCTAGCTTGACAGTCCGGTCGGGGCACAGAGTGCGTCGCTGCATGGCCGTTGCATATCGGCATAAACCGCTTCACCAGTACGCAGACGGCAATCCCGCTGCGAGGTCGCGCCCGGTCACGTTAGCCTCGTGGATGTTAAGCCGTCGCGAAGATCGCAGGATCGACCGATCCAGCAAAGAGCCTGGCCGGTTGTCATTGGCTTGCGCCCTGAGTGCCTCCACCAGCATGGCTTGCTCCAAGCGCTTGCAGCGGCCAACCTATGAGACGGTCGTATGGGCTCTTGCGTGCGCTGCGTGGCCGGCCGGGTTGCCAGGAAGATAAAACTCTGCTGGTCAGCCGGCCAGGGGAAGCGAAACCTTCCTTCATGGCCACGTTCTGTAAGAACACAGCGTTCTGCGATGAACGTAGTGAAAGTACGAAAGTACAGAAGGACAACGGCTGCAGGCGCAACATGAGAAGATTTACAAGAGATCGAATTTGTGAAGCTGCATTGAACGCACATGGCACAAGCTGAGGGGGCTTCAACTTTGTTGTAATGACTCCTTGAAAACAATGTGGTACTCTGGTAGATCCGGTCTCGTTTTTTGGAGTGCTAACCCCTCTAGCCGCTAGGGCAGACGCAGCGTCAGGAACGCCCGTCAAAGATCGTACCTCGTTGTCTGGTAAATCAGACACAACCAACACGACAAGCTGATTAGGCAATGCCTCAGACGAACACCGACCCCGTCGCAGGACGGCACAGGCCAGTGAGGCCACAGAACCAGTCGGATGCACGATAACGGATAACGTATAAAAATGCCGCTCGATCAGGTCGTTTCCGTGGTCGAAACAGCGGGTCGGTCAATCTTGCAGCCTGCGCTTCGTGGAGGGCGGGCTGTCAATGCGCACGTCGAGACGTTCGTTCTCAGTCGATGAACATTGAGTTCATAAAACAGGTCGAGAGTCGGTTCATGGCTTAGTCGTGAGTGTCTTCGCGCCCATGATGTTGGCCATCACAAGTTCGCTGCTGAGACGGCGATCCGAATGATACTCTGCATCGCGCAATCACAGTGCAGAAGCATGGACTGGGGCCCGTGACTGCGACTGGAACCAGGACTGGGCCACTGGCTGGGATCAGAAGGATCAGGGGGATCAGAAGGCGGTTGTTGGGTCCGGAAGCTGGTCGATGCAGCCGTAGCGAATGACTGGCCAGCGAATCCCAGGAGTAAGGATGTCGGGAGCAAGCAAAAGCTCCACTCGATTACTGTAATATTCTCTCTCTGGTCTCCTCCATATCTTCCATACCCCGCCTAAACCCGAACTCTATCAGTGCCATCACACACGCACGTGGGAGGCCAATCCCTGTCCCATCGATGGACCGCACCCGCCGCCTGCGACACGTATTGCAAAGACCGTGGTCATCGACGCCCACGCGTTGGACTGAGCTTGATACAACCTGTGCCTTTTGATCGAGTTGACGCGGAATCGGTGGGCTGGATGTGAATTCTGAGATGTCAGCTCTGCCTCAACTGGGTTGATTGTTTGAATGTTTGATCGGCCTTGATTAGGCTCATGGTACAAAACATGCCAACATTTATTGCATGTCGTACGACCTAGTCGCTGCTCGATGCCAGGTTGAGCTTTGCGGAAATGAATAAAGTGTCTTCTCTAAGGAGTGCCCAAAGTTTTCAGACCTGAGCACTCACATGACCAGATTCACGGCACATGCTGCTCTGCACAGCTTGAACTCGCTTCGCATCTGCAGACACCAAGCTCGAAGCGATGAACTCTCAATCGACGCATCTCAAACCAAACAACAGCTCAAGTAAGTAGGTCTCGCACACTGGCCAGCAACAATGGCACACCTTGGCAACACGTCTCGTGACTCGCAAAGCCCCAAGGCATGTCTCTCATATCCCTCCCATTTGCCGCACGATGCCGCACTACCGTCCTCTTCATGCCCTGAAACCCGCCAGCATGTCACAGAGCACGCCCGCGTCCGGAAGCCTGTCCGCCACCGCTTCAATTCGCCATCGACGCCGGAATGCTGTTCCTGTGCTCAGCCATAGGCTGTCACCTCGCCACTGACCCCAGTGAGGTGCCCGGGGTCGGCGTGTTTGGGGTGGATGGGTGGATGGATGGATGGTGCTGTATGTACTGTGCCCTGTGCTGATGGCCGGTTGTCGGACCGCAGCTTGTGCAACCTGCGCGTTCAAGGGGTGTGCAGCTTGAGGGGGAGGACGTCTCGGCCCGTTGATGCTGATGCCGATGTTTTTTTTTTGCAGCGGTCGTGTGAGGTGGGCTGAAGGGATGGGTGGCGTTCTGGGAGCCGTCAGGATTGGCTGATAAGCGCTATTTGCCTGCTTTCTGCAAGTGCTTTTTGAGAAGTTGCAGGCATGATTGGCTGTCTACGAGGCATTGAGGCTTGAGCAGGCTTATGTGGATTTCGGGCGCACAAGTCCCGACATTTTGGTCCAGAAGCCCACCAGGATGTCGATACCTTGTGTCCCATACGTTCCAACATTGTGAAAGCTGTACTGAGATATGCAGAGGGCCACTCAAGTAAAAGACGTGATTCAACGTTGCGTACCTCTGTAGCTGCCTACTGCTTTCCTTCGATTGAACTCGAGCAGCTTTGAATTGTTTCTAGCGCCCTGCTGAGGTTCTCGAAACTACGCAACACGACCGATCACATCAGTCGTCCAAGTAACATAGTTTGTGGATCCAAGTTCAAAACCATCTCAGGGACACCATCTCGACGGGCCTGTACGTCTGATCGTAGTCGCTTCAGTGGATGCATTTCAAACTAGAAGTCTTGTACTCCAGTCTCGCATTCAGGAGCCTTGTTTGTTACCAAATCCCGATCATCCCAGTGTTCTTCCTCATCTTCAAACCAATCATTTTCCCGCTGCGCTTCCTGCCAGTCCACATCCTGACCAGACGCCGAATCAACTTCGCCATAATCAACGTCCTCGTCATCACCAGCCACGAAACGTGCTCTCAGTAATTCCTGCCAGCGTCGAGACGCCTGCTCCTTACTCAAGCCATCGATAACCGCCGACGAGGACTCGGACTCGGACTCAGGATCGTCAGCTTCCTCACGCTTGGAGACGGGATCCGGATCCGGACTCGCCTCGAGCATCTCATCCGCCGGCACCACTCCGAGTGGAACATCCCATCTCGACGGCTCAGTCACATTCTCTGACTCCGCAGCCTTGTCCAGCCCTACAGCCTCAGCCCCATTCCCATCCAACTCTTCAGGCAACGGCTTCAGCCCCTTCCTCTTACTCTTACTCTTACTCTTACTCTTACTCTTATTCATACTCGGAATACCTTCCAGGGTACCTTCCAGTGGGGCAAAAGCCTGTTCTGCCTCGTCCTCGTCCCCCTCACGTGCCTGCTGACGCTCCAAGACAGCCTGATCCCGCTTCGCCTCCCCGCGTACAAGCGCGCCCTCGAGCATCCTCGCCCATCCCTGTGACCGGCCTTCAGCCTCACGCTCGGCTGCAGACTGGTAAACGCGGACGAGACGGTCGTAGGCTAGGGGTAGGGAGAGGGCGTGGCTGCCTTGCTCGAAGTACGAGGGGTGCGATGATAGCCAGAGGTTGCGGCGGGTGCGAATGTGGCGGGGAGTGGAATGGGCGGCTTGAGGCTCTTTGTGGGTTTGTGGCATGGCCGAGCGAGCGATGAGGACGGTCGACGACGACGTGTGAGGTTGCGCTACATTTTGAGGGCGCTGTTGGGGATTGAATGGCGGACTGGGACGATTGAATTAGATAATGTCACCGGACTCGGCTCCGAGCTGGTCTCGAATGGGATTTGCCGGCCGCGGTGGACTTCGCGTCTGTCTGTCACACTTCAAGCGATCGATCAGGGGCTGATCACGAAGAACAGACGAGCTGAGCTGAGGATTGATTGGTGTGGTTCGATGTCAAGCCACATGAAGATTCTACCCATGTTCTGGTGCATGTTGCAGTTCATGCCCCGCGCATGAAACGAACGGCAGCACGAACCTGAAACGCGATGCTTGCATCCCTGAACTGACGGCTCCTCATTCAATGCAACGACTACTCCTGTGCATCACGCTCTTGTATTTCATCTCGCGATTGACCAGCCTTTTGTAATTGACCACTTCTCTGTTTTACGTTTCCCTGACACACAACTCTGCTAAGCACTCCCCACGAGAAAAGCTCTCTTGGACTGTACTTCGGCAGATCCAAATTCGACTCGACTCGTTCGAGGAAGAGCAAAATGGCGACTGCTAACAAAGGCTTGAAGCGGCGAAAAGACCCGCCCACAAAGTCAGCAAGTGAACCAAAACCCGACGGCCAAGTCAAAGCCAGCGTCATCTCGACGACCAGTCTGGGGTCCCCGGAATTGATAGAAAGTTTTCTGCTAAGGGCACTGCTAGCACTGTCTGCAAGAAGCGTGTGGAATCAATTCGTTCCACAGCATGGCTGGTCATGGCAAAGTCCACAGTGGATCCGCTATGTAGATGGTGCGATCTTGCTAGCAGTGCCATCGCTCATGCTGTATTCAAAGGCTTCATACCCTCCAGCCGGCAGCGCTGCCCCAGCCTTTCTCCTTCTCACCTGGTTACAAACGATCGTCTATTTCAGCAGCGATATCATTACACCGCAAGGTCTGCATGTGTTCAGATTACTGGTTTTCAGTCCCCTCTCCGGCTTCTCGTACTTTATGATGTATCGTACAGGATTCGCGGCAGTGCGTCGATTCGCACCTACCTGGAACGCAAAGAGGTCATTTGGCGTGACGCTAGGCCTTGTCATCATCATGGCCATGTTATTGGAAAAGGTCTCAAGTGCACAGGCCGATACAGTTATCGCGTATCTGCCGTACGACTGGCTGCCATCCGGGTTCGTGGTTCCGTGGCTTACGACGCTCGCCGCCGCAATGGCTACAGTTTGGTCGACGGGCCAGGGAGAGAGACGAATCGCAGCCAGACAAGGAAGCCCTGCTATGAATGTAGCCCTCAGAGTCTTCTCCATGAGGATCATCATCGCGATCGTGTGCCTTCCAGCCCTGGTCTTCAACCTTTTCTATAACACGCATTCCCCTGTAGTTTCAGCCACAGCGCGACTTAACACGAGACTCAAATCGGAGAATTTCGAACTCTTAGCACGAGGAGATGGCCGAGCGACGGGATACACGAGCGTTCTACAACAGAACGATGCTGGGTTCAGGGCCTTGCGGTGTGATCACAGTCTACTTGGTGGGTTCTGGTTGAACAGCCCAGGACTCGTCAAGGATCCCATATACGGAGTCTTTGTAATGCTTGAAGCGGTTCGACTGGTCGTGCCGACTGGCGCGTCGGACACAGAACTTGCCCAACATGCTGAATTAGGAAAGACGGGGACTCTTCTCAACATGTAAGTTCGAATGATGCCCCCGAACCCTGACACTGTCCAAAAGTCTCAGTTCAGACCTCCCACCAGCAGTGATCACAACTCAGGGCGCTACGTCAAGCGATGAATGACTGATTTTCTTCCAGTGGCCTTGGGATCGGTACAGCCCCAGCTGCCTTCATGACCCACGGAATGAACGTAACCATCGTCGAGATAGACCAGATCGTCTACGACTTCGCGGTGAAATACTTCGAGCTTCCGCCAGAACACAACCCAATCATCGGCGACGCAGTCGAGTTCGTGACTCAAGAGCAAGAAAAAGTTCTTTCCGGCTCACCGTCAAAATCAAAACAATACGACTTTATCGTCCACGACGTCTTCACCGGCGGCGTGGAACCGGCGGTTCTCTTCACGGCCGAATTCCTGATCAGCTTGAGAGACCTGCTCCACGAACACGGTACGATCGCCATCAACTATGCCGGCGATTTTACGCTGCCATCCGCGCAGATGGTCCTCCGCACCATCCTCGGCGTCTTTGCATCCTGTCGCATCTTTCGCGAGAGCGAGGCGGGTTCCGCTGATGTCGTCGACGAGGGTGATCAGACGAATGTGGTCGTGTTTTGCAGGAAGCAGAAGGGGGATTGGAAGTTCAGAACGCCTGAAGAGGCTGATTTCCTCGGTTCACCCAGTCGCAAAGAGTGGTTGGTGCCGTCTTTCGAGATGGACGCGAGCGAATTTATGCCAAGGTGTGCGAAGAGAGCGGGAGGCTGCTTCCGGCAGGGGAAACCGAGCCGGGAGAAGTTTTTGAGGAACGAGAATGTGTGGGAATTGGAGGCGTGGCAGACGGAGGCCGGGAAGAGGCATTGGACGCTGATGAGGCAGGTGTTGCCGCCGCTCGTCTGGGATAATTGGTGAAAGACTTCTACGTCAATCAAGCGAGGTGGAACATGCCTGGATGCGGATCAATCGGATAGTGGAGCATCCTGGGGAAGCAAGCAACGGTCAAAATCGAAATCATTAAAGTCACTTTATCGCACCACAGCTCCACGAAATGTGACGAACACATATCGGCATGTCGGTCAATATGATGCGCGGTTCAAGACTGCTCGTCAGACCATCTTCCACTGGCCTCTTTGGGGGCGTCGATTTAGTAACAGCCAGCTACTCGATTGCAGTTCCCGTACCATGGAAAATTGACGACTCTCCGGGCCAGTACCAGCATCAGCACCTTGTTTGAGGTCACGAACCATGGCTCCGCCCGTTTCAATTTTCCTCGATGATGGCTGCATCTGCCATTCCGCTGGTTCTACCCGAGAGGTAGAAGCGACACCCACCTCGGCCGTAGCCAAAATGGTAACGCTCAAGTGCCCACCCTTGTGTCGTTCGCATCTTGTCCGCAGGTTTTCTAAACTTCTCTGTGGGAGTAACAAGGACAAACTCATCGGGTTTGAGACCTTCTTTCACGATATACCTGCAGCGTGCCGGGGCGACGCAAGTGACCGAACGTTCTCGTTCAAAGAGGAGCGTTCGCGACGCTTTCACAAAACATGCATGGTATGCTGATACCGTCTGCATCATTGTTCATCTGCTGTCTGTCTGCAGGTGTGAGTTGGAGATTTCCCTAACTGATTTTGTTGAAAGAAGCGAAGACGGTTCGTTCAATTTAAGGACCTCAGAACCTTGCGGGTCCCTTCACGAGAACTCTTTTCCTTCAGCCACTCATCACCCTTCTTGCGCAGTCGGATTCTCTGGAATGGGGTCCAACGCATCTTATCTTCCATCAACGGGAACGATGGGCAACATGTACAGTTGGAACTTTGAGACGACGTCTGTTGTTTCCGATGCATCGTCCCACACGATATTGCATCCTTCCATCGAACCTGCATCTCGAAGTCCAACTCCCGATGAAGAACGATACCTGGAACGGCCCACTTTCGATGCGACACCGCACGGTCCTTCTGTTGATTTTGCGCCACTGGTGCCATCAATCGAATCGAGCGTGGGTCCTTCAGAGGATGATGAAAGCGTGGCTGAGCCAGAGAGGCTTGCATTGACAGTGACACCATCGGCTGAACCGAGTGGCGATCTCGCCGAGGAGGGCGAAAGTATGGCTGAACCTGGACCAGAACAGCTTCCCACGGGAGTCCAGGACCGGACTGACATTGACGAGCATCGTGTATATTGCGCTGCCAAAACGATTCATGACTCTGATGACGATGATGGTGAGTCGAGACTGCTTTACCCTCATTTTATGCTCCGAGTTTCATGGACATACTGACAGGTTCCGCAGATGTGATATTTCTCAGCGCGCACAAGCTGCCGAACAACAACAAGAGACGAACAGGGCCAGCGAGAGTCAAAGCTGAGCCCGGAAGTGCCAAACTCAATCTATCCAGACGAGCTGCAACTCCCTTCGGTCGAGGTCAAGACAGGCAATCTCTCTCCATGTCCAGTGGTTTCAAGCAGAACGAAAGCACCGCACTCCCTTCATACAGTAGAAGCATCGCCACAAACCCATCGATGCGACCTCACCAACAGTTAACAGAGAGCTTCAAAGCAGACTTCGAAGACGTCGGCGCTTTCCTGAGCACGATGAACGACAACGACATCATCAACGACGACACCATGCCGCCTGCATATACGCCGGCAAGCTCAAATATCGAGCAGATTGTTAACAATGCTCTCGAATCGCACGAAACTCGCATTTGCAACAAGCTGGCCCAAGAAATCCGCGGCGGCGAGAGACGGACGCGTTCATTGCCAATTGAAGTAGCGAATGCGAATCTGAAGCGGGCGATCGCCGATTTCTCTAAATCAGAAGCGGCGGAGAAGAGAAGGCTGAAGAGAGCCAGGAGAGATGAGGATCATGATAATGATGATTTGTACGACGCAAGCGGCCATGGTAAGGGAAAGGGGGATGGTTATGGAGGAGGTCCGAGTGAGAAGAGGCGACAAGTTTGAGAGAGAACAATTCTCACACGCTTCTGCCCTCGTGGCTCGTCATTTGAAAACAGGTTGTCTCCGAGCAGTTTTCGTTTGACAGAGCTTCATAGATGAATTGCTAGTCACTCTCCGCGCTCAATCTTCTTTTGATATCCCAAGACCTCCGGTAGTCCAATCTCACCTACCCTCAACTTGGCGAAATCGAGATCAGGCCTCCTCTCGACGTCAGGCCATGGGCCCCTCGGCGTGATTGCTTTCGGATTAATCCCACCATGACTCTTGGTGTAATTCTCCTTGATGTGCTTGAAGTCAGTCGACTCCTTGAAGCCCTTGACATTGTGATACAAGTTCTTTAGCCACTCATTGATGTTCGGATAATCGTGCCTGATGGTCCCCAAATTACACTTGAAATGCTGCACATACACCACGTCGAAACGCACGATCGTCGGGTAAGCCAAGATGTCCACTTCGGTCAGCTGCGTGCCCAGGACATGTGGTCCGCCGTTCTCGTGAATAGTCTTCTCGAGTACGTTCAGCGCTGCGAAGACGGGAATCACGTTCTTGTCGTACGTGGCTTGGTCGGGCGCGAACCCCGCTTTGTACACGCCGCTATTCAGGTCTCGCATCATCCAGCGCGTGATGGAATCGATCTGGGATCTCAGTCTCGGCGGATAGAAGATTGCGCCCCGCTGGTCTTCGGGCAACAAGTCATCGAATCCGGTCTGCATCCAGCGTAGCATCTCCGCGCTCTCGTTACACACGATCGTCTTCTGCTTCTTATCCCACAGCATCGGCACGCTGTACCGTCCCTTGTATCCGGGATCTGCTTTGAAGTACACCTCGTGCAGATATTTGCTGCCAAACAGCTTGTCCTTGGTCGCGCCGGGATACTCGTCTTTGCCGTCTTCGGGAAACTTCCAGCCCGGCCAGCCTTTGTCGTCGCCCTTGGGGTAGGGTCTCACGATCGATGTGTCGATGATGTCGGCGAGACCCTTTAGATGCCGGACTAGGTTTGCGCGGTGGGCGAAGGGGCAGAATAACCCGATGTACATGTGATAGCGTCCGGCCTCTGGAGGAAAGTCTGTGTTTGGGGCTACTTTGCCGTGCCAGCTGTCTTCGGGGCCGGCGTGGATCGGCTTGGAAGAGTCGTGCGCTACGTCGCTGCCGAAACCGGCGTGGACGGGTTTTGAGGATGCCATGTTGCTGTTCTGTCCGATCGTTCGCTCAAGTTGATCACTGAGTTTATCGGCGTACAGAGAAAACAATGAGCAAGATGGTGGTGGGGCTGTCACAGCTTTATTTAGCACGCAAGGATGGTCGTGGTGGGTAAGGCCCCTGCGGCCACATGTGACGGCTTCAGTGACTCGACAGCGTACATCTCTTAGCTTCTGATCAAAGTCCGATCGCAAAGTCGGCCCCCCGGTATTCGCCAAGTACGAGTTTTGCTGAATTCATAAGCAGCTGAAAGTACGTGAGAGATTACGTCATTCGTGGGAGCCGCAACTCCAAGTCCAAGCCGATGCTTCAGAGAGCTCAATTTTCTACCACTCAACATGACAGGACTTTCCAAAGATATTTATACGGCATCCCATCGCATTCCAGATGCCGAAATAGATTGATAAGAAAGTTGCATGTGGGCCCCACTGCAAGCAACTTTACACTTTTCGATAATCATTGCTCAGCTTCGTCATCATCAGTCACGGATTACAGGAGGGAAAGGAAGCTTTGTTTGGCACGGATCGCCCCGGTGAGTAAGGCTCCTGAGATCGCAAATGGCGATTTGAATTACCAGAGGTCGTACTCGGCCGAGCTTTTTGTAAGTTTCCGACCGCAAAGTCCTTATTGCAGAGAATAGGACCAGGCCGCAGCAATCCAACCCCTCCGGTGGTCGCTCAGTACGAAGGAATAGTGCAGGTGAGAACGGCAAACTGAAACGAAATCAACCTGGTGAAGCTACAACATTGGTGGGCAAGCCGTTTGAGTGACGACCACATGGGCGTCTATATTCAAAGGCGGCAGCAACTACGATGTCAGATATACACGTATGGAGACGGCAGAGATGTAGACAGCAGGCATGCATCATAGCTCCAGCGACAATGATGCGTATTGGCAGGTAGGAATGGTATTCGATTGCCAGGCCGGCATATCATGTGTCATATGGTTTGCCTGTACGCCCGTCGATCGTGTTCGGGTCGACATAGTTCTCGGCATCCATCAATATCTTGATGCCCTTGGCGATGCCCTCATCGTCCCACATGTCATTGAAACGGTGAATTTCCTTGCCAGCATTGTAGAAGATGAACTCATCGACCTGTGTCCCGTCATCCTTGGTGTACACGTTGAGTCTGTCCTTTGCGCCAATGCTCGGATCACGTTTGGGGTCGATGGAATAGAACGTGATGCCGTCGTCGAAGTGCTTACGTGCTTCCCTGGACATTGTCAGTAGAGTAGACTGAGCGTGCGGGAAAGGATGAAGTGGAACGTACTCGAAATAGAGCTTGGGCATCTTGTCTTGAAAGAGGGGAGCGGCGTGTTTCCAGAGGACTGCGATGCATATTTTCTTGCGGTGAGTTATGGCTAGACCGAAAGCATCCTGAATCTCCTTCCAATTTGCCAAGATATGAATGGGCTTGTCCTTGCTATGCACACTCATCGTAAAGACTGCAAGTGCTACAGGCAGATTGAATAGGTTGCAGGTGGGACAAATCCGCACTTGGACGAGGGAACAGGCGGAGCGGAATATATACAACATGACATGGCTTCTGCTTCGCTCAAGATTGCACTAATGTAGCCCTTTGAACCATCGTAGAGATTCATGCTCTGATAGCTGTAGCGATTGGCCCCCGACATTCGAAGGCATTGTCTATTCTCGGTATAGAGCTGGTTCATGTAGTAATCAATAAATCGACCCCCCCAACGGCCACCAAAGTGAACACTAGGATTTCGCGAAGCCAAATGCAGGAGCGGGGAAGGTACAGGACATAGACATATTTACGCTGGCAATTGGAGGGGCCAGTCGCTAGAAATTCCCTAACACGCTCCTGAGGTCGCAGTGAAACTTTACTCTTCGCTGTTGGAGCCATCGCTGCTACGTCAGAGACAAAGAACAAAGTACGAGCGGCACTGCGATGAGGATCAGTCCTGCCTGGACTAGAGTGGGGCTATGAATAGCATTGTTGCTCTCATTGACAGATGCCATAATACCCTAATCGAGTCTGTGTCTACACCCCATACTTCTGCGACACAGTCTAGTCAAGACTATGACACACAGCCCCATGGATATCATTCATCGACCCGCTCAAGGCAAGGACATGAACAGCTCCAGCAACTTCGGGTAGTGCGGCGTCCCAAGCCCCGTAACAGGATCCCAGCCTTTCACGGCCTGAAATCCAGCATATCCACAATCCGGGTTGCTTCCGTTCGTGATATCGCGGAAAACCTCGGGATGTGCGTACAGCACAGGGTTGATGAAGCCAACGGGATTCTTGCCCGCCGCCAACCTCTCACTGTTGATTCTGGTGATGATCGAAGCGAAAATAGGGGTCGATGCGCTGGTACCTCCACTAAGAGTGTCTACGCCTCCATTGAAGACGGCAATGTTGTCTCCGACGGCTGCAACGTCGGGAATGCCACGGCCGGCTCGGTTGTAGACTCCACCACTGGCGGAGGGGCCGGAGTAGCCGATGCTGGATGTGTCGTTCGTCAAGCCGGAGTAGGAGGGGTACGGCGGGTTGTGCTCTTTGAAGTAAGTGTCGAGAGCAGTTTGTTGGTACTTTGCGGGTGCGTATACGTTGGAGAATCCGCCGCCGGATGAGAAATTCACGCTGTAAGGGTGTCCGGCAGGATCAAAGACTGCGGATTCTGGGTCAGGACCGGTGACGGAGTGGCCAGGGTAGACCTTGGTGGCTCCGACAGAGGTGACCCAGGGGCAGTTGTCGGGCCAAGTTGGGTTGAAGATGTTGGACTTTGGACCGATGCAGCCCGTGTCCGAGGTCATGCCGTATGGGAGCGGGTAGTCACCAATGCCAGAGTCACCTGACGCGAAGACGAAAGTGGTTCCCTGCATACCGAGCTTGAGGTACTCGAGGCACTGGCGTTTCTGGTAGCTGACTGGCAGAAACTGCTCTTGGCCACCATAGGAGAAGGAGATGACATTTGTGGGCTTGTACACGCCGCACATCCGTGGCTTGTCGTATCCGCCAGGGCGAGTGTCGGGGTAGTGAGGGTCGATTGACGCATCACCCTTCTCGCCGTACGCTTCAAAGTCACAGTACGAGCCGTCCAGAGCGTCGAGGAAAGTATTGAACCCGAACATGTACGTGTCATTGGGCAACACGCCATAATAGTAGTCGTCATCGGAGTACAGCGTAATGGTCTGCGGGTACACAATCGGGTAAGCCAGCTGGAAGTCGAGATTAGCCTCCCCGCCAGCTGTGGATGCATTTGGAGCGGAGCCAGCGTAGCCACCATTGATAGAAATAGGGACAGGATGGGTGCCGTTGGGAATTTGAGGAGCTAGGGTGGAGAAGAAGCTATCAAGATCAGGCTGCCAGTACCACTGGTTCTGTGACTCGTAAATTGCAAGGTTGTTGCTCTTGAAGGTCTTGGGCGGCTCTGCTGGAATGTCGTAGAGGGCTCTGATACAGGCGGGAGTGATTCTCTTGTCACAGTTGCTGAGATCACTGCCATTGGACTTCTTGTAGTCATCCAGCCATGGTTGTACCAATGCGTCAGCCTCGACTTTTGAGTTGCCATGCATCAAGGCTCTCTTTGCAAGAGCGTCAGCCTTGGATTTGTATCCCCTCTGGTTGGGTGCGAGCAGTCTGATTCCAGGCGTGATGTAATCGACGTGAGGCTGGATGTGAGACGGAACCGAGTAGTCGTCGCAGGCTACCTGCACGTTCCCGGTGGCATGGTCACGGAACTCGTGAAATTCGGTCTTGAGCAGCTCCTCTGCCTCTTCTCTTGTAGCATCAAATCGCAACCATTGCTTGTTGCTGGATTGACTGATCCTCTCTTCGGAAATGCCATGGTCAATCAACCACTTGCGAACAGCGTCGACGGTGTCGTCGGTTGGCTTGAAGGCCTCAGCGACCTCCTCAGCTGTCCAATGTTTGCCATAGTTGGGAGACTCGGGATGCGCCCTGACAGCGTTAGTCCTGTCCACTTTTTGATCAAGTTCTAAGCGGCTCAACGGCAGGACGTCTCAAGGTCCGAATTCGATGGCTTCTGAAGCTCATGTGACCGTGAATCGACCTGACATGCCTACCACCGCTCTTCTTTCGCGCCAAAAATGTACTTACACTTCCATCATGTAGTCCTCCGCTTTATGCAAGTTGGTTTGCGTCAGACCAATGCGCATCGGCAGTACCGACCGAGGGTGCAAACGAGCAGACTTGGCCCATCGAGGATGCGAAGCCGACCTCTTCTCGTGCGCAACATGATCGTAGGTTGGCCTCGAGAACGCCAAACCTGCAAGCAGGCTCACGATGATGGTGGCCTTCATCTTCGATTACTGTGCTACCAAAGATGAGCACAACGCGCGACCAAAGTGCTCGGGGGCGAAGGGGGAGCTGCCCGCCTTTAAGGACTGGGCGGCATAGATCAAGCACCACCATGGCTGCTATCTTGGATGATCCATCGCGAAATGGGATTAGCCTGCGCTCGTATCTCGACGGCTTGTTCTGAGCTTCCACATTGGAGAGGAGCTTCCAGGATTTCTTCGTGGGAGCTATGCTCAGCTATCCGCCTCGCCCGCGTGATTTCGTGTTGACCGCAGGGCGCCGCCCGGGCGTTGCGTCCATGATTGGCCAGTGAACGTAGAGTTGACACCCCCCTCGGCCCGGAACCGTTGCAGGAAACTCCAGGCACTGCTCCTCGATGATCCTTGCGCCGGTGGAGATGTCGGTTCAGGTCCATCGAACCAAACAGCTCCCGACGGTTCTAGCGGAGAAGTAGCTCCAACAAGAAAGCTTAGCATTGTGAGTGGATAAGCCATAAGCCATGCCGCAAATCGTTAGTTCGAGTCGGCGACTTATAGCACGGCCCGTCCACCGTCCATGGCCGTATCGTGCCGTGATGGCTTCGTACATACGTACAGAAGCACTGTGCTAGGATAAGAACGCAACAGTGGGGCCGTCAGACCCGGTCGAGAAGCTGTTCGACACGCCACCTGAAAGCACACCTCAGTCTGCCCCTGTCACGATGACACCTTGCAGGCTGTCATTACAGTATGCGAGCTACTGGAGAACCTGTCGAAGCCTCGGTAGTTCGCAGGCAGCTGCTAGTGGAATATTATTATATACGAACAATGATTCCGCTCATGTGGGTTCAAAAAAGTTTTCAACGACTCGAATGAGTCGAGCGGCTCTGGTTACAGTACGAGACAGCAAACGAAAGCTTCAACGACAGCTGATGATGCGCAGATCAGTAAACAGTGCTGAGCATCGAGTACAGTAGCTTAAAACGTGATACAACTCTGAGGAAAGTGAATCTGGCGGGTCCTTGAGTCGACTTCGAGCTTCTGCAACCCGCCGTTGGGAAGCTTGGCATGACATCGCCTTATTCACTTCTGCATCCCAGCCGTACCCGCACTACACCCGTACCAACACGCATGCCTGTATACACATACTTTTTTACTCCTGCAAATTACGCAACAAGCGAATCGCTGCCAAGAGCATTCGTGTGACAGCCGAGCAAAGATGGCCATCGGCCCTAGTCTTCCTCCTCACCTGGCCAAGCGGAAACGAGATGCAGACTCCGACGGCAGTGATTCCAGCACGGAAAAGCGTACACGAACAGTCGGGCCCACCCTACCTCCTACCGCCATTCAGAATCCAAATGCGATAGACTTGGAGACTTTTCCAAGCGACGATGACCAGCCGGGGTTTGCGGGCCCAATCGGCCCCTCTGTGCCTTCACGCTTCCCCGATGTATTGCCGAGACCGCGAGTCATCGGGCCTGCGATGCCTCCACCGGACATTGCACGGGTTGTTGACGATCTTAAGCGAGGACCACCGGTGGCGCAGAGAGAGGACAGCGATAGCGACAGCGACAGCGAGGACGACCTTGGGCCATCGCTGCCACCAGCTGGCGGTACAGCGGCCGCTATAGCAGCATGGCGCCCCCCTTCGCCGAACGTTGACGGCGAATCCCAAGGAAATACAAAACCACAGAGAGACGACTGGATGATGGCAGCACCAAGCAACGGCGACTGGACATCGAGAGTCGATCCGACGAAATTACGCAACCGCAAGTTCAACAGCGGTCCACGAGCCAACACCGGCACAGGAAGCGCATTAGGACCTGACCTATGGTCGGAAACACCAGAACAGAAGCGACAGAGGCTACAGAACCAGATTCTAGGAGTTCAGGATCCGGCCCAGGAAGGCGTCCGAGCGAAAGTTGCACCAGGAAAGAGCAAGGAGGACGAAGAGACCGAGAGGCGGATACAGGAGTACAACAAGAAGAATCGAGGTGAAAGTCTGTATGCCCGACACCAGGCTAGCCGGAACAGGGAAGAGGACGATGATCCAAGCAAGCGTGCTTTCGATCGTGAGAAGGATATTGGAGGCGGATCTGGCATCAGCTTTGCGAAGAAACGTGAGATGTTGAGCAAGGCTGCAGACTTCGGCTCCAGGTTTTCGAAAGGCTCATATCTATGAAGTTCTGCGGCAACCTAGGTCCAATAAGCTCCGATGGTTCGGTTTCATGCGCAGAAAGGTGCGTGGCAATTTAGAGCTCCGTACGAAGGCTCACACGAGACTGCTCCTCGCTGAGGCAACTGCACAACAATGCCATGCAACATAGAATCGTCGGCGCCGATGCAGCCACCTCTTCCAGCTCCAAGATAGAATCCTAAAACTGTTCCCTAGCTGTGCTAGGTTTGCCACACGGCAAGGACTCTTTCTCTTGTTTTCCTGACCAACGGAGCTGGGGTGTCTGGCTTGATCCAGAACTTGTACAACTCCGGGACCAAGTGCAGATCAAGCCGCTGGATGGGCACTTCACTGCTGACCACTTTGCACATTCCACTGCTGTCACGTGCACAACGGTTTGTCTCTGGCTTCACTGACGGCTTGGCGCACATCGTAGAACCCGGGCGACCCAACTAAATTGAACTCTTTTCAAGCTTCGACGGAATAATATCCTTGGGCTCATCAGTCTCCTGCCAGAATCAACTGATCCACCTCAGGATACCCCACCTCTACCACTTTTCATTGGCTCCCCCCAGCCGCCATGGACGAAAGCAATCTATGTGCAGCCTGCGGCAAAAGCTCCAACAAACTTTCCAAATGTGGGAGATGCAAAGTCGTCCGCTACTGCTCTCGGGATTGTCAGAAGGAAGACTACAAAAATCACAAGCACGGCTGTCGCTTGTACGCCAGAGTCACCGCAAAACTTGAAGCTTTACCAATCTCTGCCTCCAAGGTCAATCCTGTCAACGAGCCCTCATTGCTTCGCACTCAGACCACTGAGGCCGAGGTCTTCGATCTTCTCGTCGACGCATGGCGCATGTGGGGCGAACATCTGTACCTTCGCGACGGCGACATCCAGATTGATAGTCCAGGGGGAGGTGGTAGACCTCTGAGAGGGTTCGAAGCTTTCCTCGAAGCTGTGGAAGACAATCCGCCAGAGGTCCTGCCGGACTGGTGGAATAAAGAGAAGAAGCTCGCTTGTGTCAAGCATGCAAACGACACCAACAATTGGAGCAACGTCTATTCGCGTATTGAGAGATCGGACATTCGAGAGCATTACGAAGACCCATTCATGGCCTGGAAACTGCAAGGATTCGCCGAGAAAGTCTACGCCAACCGTGTACGGGTCGACGTTTGAGCGATCGGAGTGGTGCAGAGGATGGCTGGAGCTTCGCAGTGAGAGGACGATTCTGGATGAGATTATGACGGCAACGAGTCTACCGAACACGGTCCTCCCACCAATATGGGTCTTCGAATTACTACTAGCTCTTGACGCAATGTGCTCTTACAACGTGGCAGCCACATTCCTGTCACATCTAGCTGCGTGAATGGAGGCCAGCATTCAATCGAGTCAATGAGATGAATGTACAATCCAAGGCGGCGTGTGTTCTAAAAAGTGAGTTGTCGATGTGGTCGCTTATGGTAGTCAGCAACCGGCGGCCCGCCAAGTGTGGCCATGAAACGTCTGGAAATCGACCCGGATCCCGACCTCAACCAAAGTTGTGCTTCACCATGTGTATTTGTGATATTTCTCTTCTACTTTTCTCTGCCTGCTTCCAAAATGTTGGAAACATGGAAGCCCACTCACCAAAGCTACCTGGACGTAGCGGCGGCCTAGTAGGCCCTCCTGTCGTGCGGCCGCGAGATTCACAGTCCCAATACTTTGTATGGCCAGAGAGGCTCATGGGGCTTTGCTTGTCCTTCTGGTTTCAGGAACACGTATTGTTTCGAATGCGTCCCAAGTTTGTGGCGCGATGCTGTTCATCGACACACCTTGAATCCACTCGTCGTGACCCTTGACCCTATTCGCGCCCCTTGGTATAAGCGCGGTGGTTCCTATCGACATCGAGCCTTGGGTTCCCTTCCAATCCATTCCGCATATCACACCATTGTTTGCAATCTCTCTTGACAACGCCTCCCCTCTCGGACCTGCCCTGATCTTGTCAAAAGTACCCAATTCGTCATGAAATTACTTATTACATTCAAGTTCTTGCTCACTTGTGCTACTTTCCTGTCACCTGCCCTTGGCTCGGTGGCCAATATGACCGCCACATTGTATTCGGCTCCAGACTGCAAGCCCAACATAGGCGCGCTCTTCGGCAACATGACGAACAACAAAACAGTCTCGAACATTCCGTACAAAGCGACGATCGTAGGGGACAAGTACTTCCCCATTGCCAGTCTCAATCTAAGCAGACAGATGGGATTCAACGAAGCATGGTACTTCTATGAGAGCCGCCAAAGGCTCAGCAACAACACCAACCTCAGCTCGTCGTGGCCTGCAGTTTGCAACACGTCACAGCCTTCCTCTCACGTTCTGAATTATACCACCTATAACGCCATCAAGGAAAACGGTACCGGATGCTTTACGCTCGACCGGGTGGCAGACTGCGCGCTTTTGGCAACCTACGCTGGAGGTTGATGGGGTGATGGGCTCGAGTTCATAGAGCGTTTCCGGTCACAGCCGTGGAAAATTATGAGTACCATACCAAAGACATCTCCACAACTAATATCTTGCAAGCTTATTTACATTGCCTCAATTTGCTCACGCGAAAAACGAATACGCGTAGAATGCCTGCGACTTGTACCCCGCGCATCGCATCCAGGGCGAAGAGTGCTGTCGAGACTAGAGCCTATCTATCGAGCTGTATTTCAGGCTGATGATCCGAAGTTCGAGCGGGAACATTGATGCAGCCCGCCGTCAGCCGGCCTGGTGGATTTGAGATGTTTGATCGCCGGCCAAGCATTCGGCCATCAACCAGAGCTGAGACTATGAGCACTTCGCCTCTCACGGCCTTTTCTCGAACAGCCGCGCGTTTCATCGTCATGTCTATCTCCGTTCTGGGTCCTTGAACTATGAGACACCACGTCGGTCAATGGGGCCGCATGGCAATTAGGGTTTACCGTGAGCTTCACAAGCCCCCTCTCATTTTGTCTTTGATAACGTGGCAGGCCCATGTAGGCCTCCTCGGCGGCCGCCCCCAGGTTTGACTTCAACTTTTCACAGGCAGGCTCGGCCATGATTTAGTGGCCGAGTACCTTCTTCCGTAGGAGCTGATTGATGTTTCATTCGTTGCTCCGGACGGCGTCTTGAAGGCCGCTGTTACAGGTTTTGACCACAAGCCCCAAGCCGAAATGTGCTATCCTTACTATCAAGCCTGGACTGCCAGCCCATGTGAAGAGAAGAACGTAGCGAACTCCCCATTCGCTTTCAGTGTCCCAGAACAGAGGGACTTTAGTCGCCGACCCTTCACTGCAAAGATTTCCTCCAAGCTATCAACGCCTAGACAGCTCGATCACACAGGCTTCGTCCTACTCGGACCTCAGCCAGCACTTTCATTACGCGCACCACTCACAGCATCGGATCTGGTGTCGAGCATCGGAATACTGCAGCTTGCTAGAGTCAGGTAATCCCTGGCGTTCGTCATGTCGCCGGCATCAGGCAAGTCTTTTCTGGTGGAAAGCTCAGATCCAGCAGATGTCCGCATTTGGCCAAAAGTGATGCATGCACGGCGCCGAGGTGGACAGCATGCCGTCGCCACCGATTATTGCATTGCCGACTGTTGAATGCTAGGTATCCAGCAAGTCAGCCAGGTGACCAAGTGGATCAGTAATTGGATCCTACCGAGCCACCTGATACAGGATACATATACCTCACCTGTAGTCCGCAGTCTTCCTCAATCAGACAAGTCATGCACCTAATTTCCACGCCGACCAACAATCAGTCGATGGCCCTGAGGTAAAAACAAAATTGGGTTGTACGGCATGCGATGAACCGTGAACAATTGGAGAGAGAGTTACGCGAGCTTGGATGTTCACTGATCTCCTCAAAACCCGGGGACAAAACCCCCACAAAACCAATCAATTCCCGGATGCGGAGCCTCAAAATGCGGGGCCTGACTTTTGAGCCTGTTTAATCCTCGTTCTACCCCACAAACTCGTCCTCGCGTGTCCGTCCCAGGCACCAAGACGCCTTTCCCCAAGAGTGAGCTTCTGGGTTCTTCAGCCACATTCGACACCAAGGGCCACGAGACCATTATTCGTTAGCAAGAAAGATGGAGAAAACACCCGCCACACGCGTCGTACGACTCGTACTATCTTTCGATCCATATCCCTGCTGAATCCACCGTTGGACGCCCAGATTTGAGGGCTACATACGTTTTGTCGGGATGGCGATTCGGCAAATGCCTGTTTTCGGTTCCCCATCGTAGGGCTTTTGCATCCGTGAGTGTGTGGAGTAAGGTCAATGCTCAACGTATGCGGAGAGCTTCTGAAGGCGACGACCCACATTGTGGAGATGGACTACATGTCATGCCGTGAGTGTTGCATTTACCATATGGCTCAATGTCCCGATCCGCATGTTTCAGCATTTGCGACGTCAGCATATCTATCAACTACACATATCGAGACCTGAGCTCGACTGCGATTCGACTGCCTCATCCGATCCGAGATGGCTCCCATCTCAGCCAGCGGCCTCGTGGCTGCTCTGGCCCTCATCTCCGGCCCAGCAGTGGCGAGTATCATCCCTAGACAGAGCTCCTCCAACACAGCGACGGTCGATCTATCGAAGAAGACCGGAACACCTAAACACCTCGCCTCCGGCTTCATCTATGGCATCCCCGACAACCCCACCCAGATCCCCGACCACTTCTACTCCGACATTGGCTTCAACTTCGCCCGCGTCGGCGGCGCTCAGCTCGACGCCGGCGGCTGGATCTACGGCTTCCACGACTACCAAGTTCGCTTCAACAACACGCGCGACAACTATCGGCAAGCACGCAAGTTCGGCGCCTCAGTCAACATCCTACCCCACGACATCTGGGGAACCGACCACGCCAATTCGTCGACAAAGTGGCCGGGCGACAACGGCGACTGGACGAATTACGACCAATTCCTGAACCAGCTGCTCGGCGACCTGAAAGCAAACAACATGCTCCCGGGCATGGTCTTCGACATCTGGAACGAGCCGGACCTGGGCGGCGGCATCTTCTGGAATCGCAGCCAACAGCAGTACCTCGACATGTACGTGCGCACACACAATCGCATCCGCTCCGACTCGTCGCTCAACGGCATGCTGATCAGCGGGCCCTCATCCTCCTCGCAGCCGCGCTCCGACAACACCTGGTGGAGAAACTGGCTGCAGCGCGTCGTGAACGAGAACAAGATCCCGGACCAGTACTCCTGGCATGACGAGCCGGGCGATGTGGCCAACGACATCAACGGCTACAACAGCCTGATCGCCGAGTTCAAGGCGCCCGGCAAGCCCATCAACATCAACGAGTACGCCACTTTCGACGAGCAAGTCTCCTCTGGCGCCGCGTGGTGGATCTCGCGCCTGGAACGCTACAACATGATCGGGCTGCGCGGAAACTGGCTCTCAAAGTGCCAGCTCCGCGACTTTATGGCCAGTCTGCTGACCAAGAGCGACCAGAACAGCTGCACGAACAACCAGTATGCGCCGAATGGCGAGTTCCAGGTGTACAAGTACTACAACAAGAACATGACGGGAACCCGTGCTGCGACGACCGGCTCCGGAGACGGTAACCTGGACGTCTATGCCACTATTGGCTCCGACAAGGTGCGGATCCTGACTGGTGTGCACAACGGGCAGTCGACGACGTACATCACCGTCAACCACCTGAGCGCTGTTGGTCTCCCGACTTCGGGAACGCTGAATATCCAGACTTGGGGCTTCGATGACAACGGTCATTTTGGGCAGGTAAACGGTCCTTCAGACCGGGGTGTGTACGGACACCCGTACTCGAGCAACACGGTCACTTTCCCAGTCTTTCAGACGCAGCAGGATCTGCATACTGCTTGGGGATTCGAATTTAGCGTCAAGGCATAGTCGTCAAGGCATGGTCGTCAAGGCATAGTCTGTAGCATTTCAAGCACGAGTGTGAAAAAGTGTGGCAGCCCACACGACCAGCCTAGCTGGCGCCATTTCAGATCAAGAGATCGATTTCAAGAATATATTATCGTTGGAAACATTTTGTCTTGCTGGTGCTCCCGGTCTTCACAACCTGCTCCTTGTGTTGCGCTTCGTGGTCGACCCGGCTACCGAATAGGAGTCCTATACGTCAGGCAATACACGGCAAAGTGGGGACATCGACAATTTGATAGTCATCATTCATTTAGCTCATCAGGCAAGCGAGCTTGGCAGCTATGAAGTGCTATCTTCCGGTCAATTATCTGCCAAAGCAGGTATTTCAAATCCACAAATATGCACGCGCCAAAACTATACTTCAAATTCCACAGCTCCCTGTAGCAAATACTCACGCCAGCCAGCCTCGTTTTCTATTCACCGCTCATTAGTGCGGTCATCGGAATCGCCGTGAGGCGGGAGAGGCCAAGAACTATCCTTGGCAGGCTGAAACTGCTTGAGGAGATGAATCTGTCGTGTTCCATCAAGTGTTGGCTGGTGCCCTAGAGCGCGCCATCGGGCGTTCTGCTGGTGACCTGCGTGCCGGCGATGGCATGCTTGAACTTGGTGTGCTGTTTAGGCACAGCAGGCTCGCCATTCTCTCTTCCGGACCTGCGCCCGTTGGCGACGCCTCTGTCCCATTTCGACCAACCAATGGGTGCCGGTGGGCGAGGACGACTGTTGACCGGACTTGCTGTGAGAGGTACGGTTCGAGGGCTTCGATGCGTGGGGAACCTTTCGGCGATAGTTGTTGCTGGCTTTGTGGGCCACTTGCTGGCCATCCTGGGCCGTAGAAGTACTCGGATCGTTGTTGTATTTCGGTCTAGCACGGTTTTGGAAGACTCGTTTCCATTGTTCCTGTTGTTCTAGAATTTCTTGTCGGCAATTTGAGCGGGGCCCCTTTGTGGTCTTCTTGAAATAGGGGGGCCACGAGCTGCCGCAGCAAAGAGGCCCCCTGCATTCGTCGCTTTCTGAGCTTCGGTCTGAATCGGGGTCATGTTGGGTGCATCAGTGTTCTCGCAAGGGAACACTTTTCTTCTTGGTCCAGCAGGGGGGCCGTTAGCTGCGGCAGCGAAAAGACGCCAGGTATTCGTCGCTTCTTGAACGTTGTCCTGGTTCGGAGCGAAAGTTGCAGCAGAGTTGCTAGGAGCTGCAGCAGCAAAAGCGCTCCATGCGTCGGTCGCGTCAGGGATCTCTACGTCCTGAGTTTGCTTTGCAGCCTCTGGGTACTGAGGCATACGCTGACGCGAGAGCTCAAGATCAGCCTCATATTTACACTTGTGCTCCTCATCTGAAACGGCTGGTCTGTTTGCGTCGTGCTGGGATTTCTGGCCGTAAGGAAAGGCGTTGGCGTGCTGACCGAGATGTTGGGCTCCGCTGATGGTATTCGCTGGATGACCGTGTGTGCCCGTCACCACGTGGTCTCCAACCTTGACTGCTTGACCCGGAAGATCCTGGTATTGGGTACGGTCAGGAGGCTGTCCACTTGTCGACGCGTCGAAAGGCTGAGCCTGGGTGTCGGCACTATTCACTGGTAGGGTTGGCGGCAAAGAAGCTCCCCCGTTTACGGTGACCGAGACAGAATTTCCTGTAGCCTGAGAGCTGCCTGTTTCAGGGTTCCCCTTGGTAAGCGGCACTTGATGATTGAGGCATGGATCCTGAGCGGGTGAGTTATTGTGCTCACCGCGCGCACGAGTTTGGTCATTCTCGGCGAAAGCGGTAGACGATCGCGGGAACATAAAGTGATCCTTCGATGCTGATGATTGTTTCATCCAGGCGGCGGGATTGTCGAAGGCATCGTTCTCAAAACCGAGGCAGTCCTCAGCGGCGATCGACTTGTTGCTGCATCCTCGTTCATGAGCATAGACGTGAACAGGCCGACCTAAATTGTTGGCGGTCTCGCCAGCTTGAGTGGCAGGAGCATCGCGGGAAGTGACATTGTCAATAATGACGCGCTTGTTTTCGTCTTACTTGGAAACCTCCGTCTCATCCTCACTTGACTGGGAGCTATCCGGGGTGAGCATAGCGCCATCTTCGAAAGTAGCCTCGCTATTTTCGGAATGTTTGTCAAGATCGGAGTTGTCGACGCACCCGCAATAGGCCCAGCGTTGGTATTGAGTTTCATCTTGCTAAGCGCAGCCTCCAACTCAGCAACACGATCGATGAGCTCGGCACGTTCCTCGCTGGAGCACCATTCGTCAGAGTATCCCATGGACTTGACGATATCGGTCTCTTTGTCGTGATCATCGTCGACCTGAGACGCGAATATGCCTGTCGCATCCGGGAAAATAGAGGCAAATTCGTAGTATTCGGGTAGGGGCTTGCCGCACACAAGCGTGCAGCCATCCTTGCCATTGGTGCTGATGCATTTGTCATCATCGAGGAGACCATTTCGCGGACCCGACAGGCTCTCAAACTTGTATTGGGGATCGGTGAAGATAAAGTGTGTGCTTTCCTTGAAGAAATGACGGCTGAGCACACAGACCTCAGCATCAATCGACATACCATCAATGCTGTCCGGATTGAGCTTGATGTCGCGTGCTTTGAACGTTACGAGCTTTCCTCGGATATTGATACCTGGTCCTAGTTCTGGCGTCGACCAACCATTGCCATTGTCGATAGAAATTTCGATCGTTGCTGATGGATCAAGGGGGCGAAGATTCACAAAACAGGCTGTGATTTTCGTCCCGCACGGGTCAGGAGCGCTCCAGCCGGAGAACAGATGTCCAGCCTGGCGATAAACAAACTCTTTGTAGAGCTCAGCACCGGGGTACACCTTGTTGACAATGTGCTCTGCAACCTGCATAAATCCTTGGAATGTTGTGGGAATCAGCGGGCCAAAACGAGGGGAAACCACAACACCATCCACGATCTCGTCTTCGCCTGTAGCAGCCGTGATCTTGCCATTAGTAGACGAGCTGGATTTGCCGTCTGGAGACGTCTCAGGATCGTTTTCATCGTTCTCGGATGTATCACCATCGTCGTTATCTAAAGTCTCTTTGTATAAAGCCAACCACTCGGCGTCGTCATCTGCAGTCTCACTGATCTTTTCGATGTAGTTAACCTTTACTAGCTGTTTCTCAGGTAGCCAACCAGGCGCTTTCAGTCGGACGGGAGTTCCCTCGAGAAGGGACTCCGGCTCAATCTTGAGAAGAAGGTGCATCTTTTTGGAGCCTTCCACTAACATCGGATAACGTCCGCCCTCGATGATAGATACACCATGGTCAAAAGTGAGCTCGGGCTCCGCGAAACGTCCTCCGGCTGCGTATCCCCAGACTTCTACGGCCAGCAAGCCTGTGTTTCTGTCCATGATTGCGCGGCACTTCAAGACTCGGTATGACTCCATCTTCTTGGCTGTTTTGCATGTCAGCTATCTAGAGGGTCAGATCACTGCAGTGTTTGAGAACACTTACGTGTCTTAGCCGTGCCTATGCTGTAGCTCCGAGCTAACCCCGTTGAGAGAGATGTGTGTCAAAGTGACGTCCCGCTTAGATACAGCAGATGAGAGGTTCAGTAGTCAATTAGTGAGCCTTGCGGCAAGTCGCAAATCAAGGGTTTGTGTGAAAGATAGAGGTTGATTCACAATGATGGGATGAGGCCAGAGCGCTGCGGGTGATAGGAAGGAGGAAGAGAAGTGGGAACGAGGAAAGGACAGCTTTTATGTTAATTTCCAACAATCAGACATTGCAGAAGTGAATGCGCAGTGAGTCGGCTTGCCACCCGCGACTCACAGTTTGGTCCATATTTGGCATTGCCTGCACCGGTGCATATTAACGTATCATTGACTCGCTTCTCATTTTCGGCTATTCAGCCTGCTGTTTGACCTGTATGTTTAGCCGATGCATACGGCCTCTTATTTACCTACCGCGAATCCGAGCAGTCGACCTAGCTCTTGTTTTGCTTCAGTGACGGCGGCATCTGCCTGCCACCCATACGCACGACTCAAGACGGAGTTGTATTCCTGCTCCAAATTGTCCAAGTCATCGTTCGCAAGCATGACGAGCTCGCCGGCCCTGCGGTTGTCCTTCACCAACCCTTGCCCCCGACCAAGTCGCACGCGCTCATACGCAGCCAATGCAGCCTCGAGGTGCTTCACATTTGTACCCACGCGCTTATCGGCAAGCAGCTCTGCCAAAAATCAGTGCATCCTCGATGGCGGCGCACGCGCTGGAACCGAGATGATTTGCGGCAGCATGCGCTGCGTCGCCGATGATGACCACGCGGCCGTCAATGACGGTGTGTGGTGGATCCTTTGCGCTATCGAAGATGGCCCACTTCGTACAGAATTCACCCTCGTTTCTAACGAGAGAGCGAAGGTTCGAAGGGGGCCATCCTTTCGCTCGATCCAGGACCTCTGTCGGCTTCGCACAGACGTGAACGCGGTCGTAGTCGGTCCATGGCTGTTCCTCGTCGAAGACGGCTGTAAGGTTGACGAATGTTCCGTTGGCCACGGGCTTCAAATACAGGCAGCTGCCTGTCGGCTTTCTGGTGTCATCGCTTGGGAAGAACTGGCATGTTGCTGACCTGGCTATGACTTCTCCGAGTGCGGAGATTGCTTTGTGCATCGGCACGAGCATGTCGTAGGCGACCTGGTGGGAGAACCTTGTCCATGTTGACGGGTTGGTCCGACCGACGACGTGGGATCTCACCCTGGAGAAGATGCCATCGCAACCAACCACGACGTCCGCGGGTGCAGTACTATGACATTTGTACTCATCTTCTAGCTCAAGGAGAAGCCTTCCTTCCGGAATCGGCGTGATCTCCATGACCTTCATGCCAAAAACAAAGGTGTACTTGGCGAGCCGACCGACCATCTTCTCGAGAAGGCCGGTATGCGAATGGGTCGTGGTTCCAGTCGGGTAGCTGAATTGAAGTCTCGTCTCGATACCGTTTCTAACGATATCGACCCGCGGGACGCCGCCATCTTTGCTGCTCAGCGATATCTTGTCGGCAGTCTCATTGTATGCTGCAGATACACCTGGCGCACAGAGCTCCATAGCTCGAGCTGTTTCCGGGGACGTTTGCAGTACACCATGATTGTGCACAATGCACGACCTCCGTTCGTAGATCTTGCATGCAACACCACGATGTTGAAGGCTCAAAGCCAAAGCCACACCCGCGATTCCACCACCAACGATCGCAACATTCAGTTTGTCGTAGTCCATAGCAGAAGAGTGAAACGCGTAAGTGTGCCATTCCGAAGCGATGCGCAAAGGGAAAAGGGAAGAGCATTTCATATTCACAAATCGAAGGAAATACAGTACCATTGTCAATCTTTTGTCTTCAAACCTTCCCGGACACAGTCACAATGATCGTCTATCGCTCTGTGGCCCGCCATTGAGCGATAGGCAGGTCCGGGGCGAAGACTCACGAAACCTTGTCACGTAGGTACCGTCCTTCTCTGCCCGCAAACAGCAGACGCACGTTGCGATACATGTCGATTGAAGAAGTGCAATTCCAGGCGAGGCTGGAATTCCTTCCGGTGCCAGGACGTGCTGGTGTGGACGCGTGCTGGTGGTTGCGCTTCGCAAACAAGGCTAGAGGCGACAAACTGGTCTGAATATCTCGCGAAATCGTGCTGTGAATGGTGAGATGGGCAGTGTCTCGCTTGATATAGAGGACAGATCTTCCACGGAACACAGATGTACTGGCTTGCGATGCAAGCGCCGTGGACGAGTTGATGTCAAGATAGAGTGTGTTAAATTCCGTGATAAACGCCGCAGCGCAAAGCTCCGCTGTTTCTACAGACGAAAAGTTTGTGAACAATTTCACAGATCATGCTCGTGCTGACTTGGCCTCAGCGATGACACCTCAAGCGTAAACAACTACCGGATGAAGAAATCACGACCCTTGGTAGATTACGTTGTGGAGGTATTGCCATCTGATTTTGTAATCAAGCCAGACTATACCTAATATACGGGCTTCCAATGAAATAAAAACAAGCCAGACTTCTAAGACATTTCAAGGCCTTTATGCCGAAATCATCAGAGACCTCTCGTCCAGTTCGAGCTGTTTCCCAGAAGACCGGCCAGGGTGCGCCTTGTTGAAATGCTTCATAATAACAGTCGTCACCATACTGTTCCACGTCCAGCTTCGAGTCCCACCGATTGTGCGCTAAGCCTCGTTCTAGGTATTTTGCCATCTTCCAGCTTAGCAAGCCGGTCACACGAACCTCCAGCTTCGTGTAGTCGCAAAGAAATGGCTCCAGAATATTCCGTATGCACATTCGTCGTCTGGAGTACCTCTCGATCCATTCCGGATAGTAATGCATCATCTCAACGTGAGGGAAATCGAACGTCACGCTCGCGAGTCCGGGGAAAGTCTTGTGTAAGGCATCCGGTCTTGGTTTGGCAACAAGGCGGCAGAAACATTGATACTTGTAGAGCACATTGAAATGTCACCAACGGCGATGGTCCTTCATGGGAACATGTAAACCTCACAACTGAGATCGTACATTGTCGCAACTTGATTGCTCTGACCGAGCTAAAATTACTGGTCTTCTCCACCGTGATTACAAGCCGAATATGCTTATTGTCCCATGCGCCGTCTATTGGCCGAACGCTCATCGCTGGACAAACCTATCCAGCGTACTTTGGACGCCAATGATGCCATATCGCCTGAAGAACGCCATCGCTTGTTGTTATTTGCATGCTCGGAAGATTGCGAATGCAAGGACCCCGAGCCGGTAACGGTCAACGGGGGAAGGGGTGAAAAGGATCAGAAACAGGGAAGCTCGCAGTCGAGCAGCATGAGAGACAGAGAGCACCGCAATAGCTGACCCTACAAGCCGGTCCCCATCCGAGTCAGTACACGAGATGGGTCTCCCCAGAATCGGGTTCGGTAGGCAGCGAGCTCATGAGCTACCAAGTTTGCATCGAGGCCACAACCACGTTCACGAAGATCAGTGAGTAGTTTCTTGAGTCCGCTTACGTAACTGCTGCGCTCTTCTTCGTTACTGCCCTCATTGAGAGAGCCGAGTTCGAGGATTAGCTTGTCATCTGGGATTTCGTTAGCACACATCCATATCGTCCCCGAGTCGTTCCTCCGAGCAGCGTGCCGAGGCGCGACATGCAAAGCTTCTCCACCATGAACGCACCGAGCACAGCGAAGATAGCAGTACATTAAAAAGCCATACCAGTCAAGTTTATGTCGCGGAAGTGCTGGGCTTTGCAGGTTGTGTCGGCACAGATTCCGCCCTGAAGTTCTCTGTTACACAAGGGCTTGTTCGGATCAATGCGATGACTGAACGTTAGAGACTTGAAACCACCAGGAACTTGGGTAGAATACTCGGGGTGGAATCTGTACGATTTGAACATCTGCAGTGGACTCTCATAGGCGGTAAATCCGGTCGTCTTGGAATCCTGAACCGTTCAATAAGAATGTGGTACAGCGAAAAGAGAAGAAGCAATTACCTCGTGCTGTAATGTCTCGGAATCCGAGCTCTCGTCCATCACGATCTCTTCTGATTCACCATCGGTTCCAATATGCTCCGCCCAGTTGTCTTGAATGGCTGAATCTTCAACGGGTTCAAGGTCGTTGTTTGATACGAATACTTCAGGATTGTGATCGCCAGTGGTGTCTTCGTGGTTGTCGTTATCTTCGTCAACCATCTCGCCTTCCTCACTGCCACTGTCCATGGACACCGAGTCGTTTCCTGGTGAGTCATTCGCACTGGCTTGCTGGCGTAGAGCTTCGATTCCAGTTGGAGAGCCGCCCGCATCCTGAGCTTCGGTATTTTCAGAAGCAGGCGAGTTCTGCTCGTCAGAGTGCTGGGCCTCATCTTGAGGTTCGCGTTCATCTTCATCGGATTCGTCCACCGAAGACTGTTCCATGTCTACCTCGGCTTCTGCATCTGGGACCGATTCGGGTGCCGGCTCCGGCTCATAGTCAGGCTCATAGTCCATGACTTCATCGTAGGAAGCAGGGGTGGGATCTTCATGTTGAGGTGAGTAAGCTGGTCCTTCCTCCGTAGCCGAAGGACTGAGCTTTGGCGACACCTCGTGGCCCTCCCTGGGTTCCTTACCAGGTTCAAGATCCGCTTCTGGCTCGGGCTCAAAAGGCTCGTACTCGTTAGCTTCATCCTCGTCCTCTTCCAGGTCCGCCGGATTTGTGTTAGGATTTGGGCTGCTACTGTCCGAGATTTCGCCTTCATCCTCAGAGATATCCATGGTCTCATCACCACCACCGTCGGCATCCTCCTCAGACTCGATTGCTTCTTGTTGATCCTCAGCGTCAACAATTGAGGGCTCTGAAACATGGGTCGTTTTGGCTTCCACCATCGATTTGTTCGCATTGTCCTCAGCCTCCATCTCAGCCAGTAGTTCTCGAAGTTCCTTGGAAAATTCCTCGCGGCCTTGAATGCCACGCTCTATCTCAGTCTGTATCCGCAGCTTCTCAGCTTCTGCCTGCTTGATCTCAACATCGAGTTTTGTGATGCTGGCATGGAGAATTTCGATGCGCTGTTGTCGCTCGTTCTTGCGCGGTGTGCTTTCGCCGGCTGTTGCTTTTGCTTCCTCTTTCTCGAGTCGCTCCACGAGAGCCGATTTAGCTGCAACAAATGAATCTTGCTGGGCCTGCACTTTCTCGCCAGCGGCGGCCAGGGCGAGACTTGGGGCTGTAGAGGGGGTAGCTTCTGGAGCTTGAGCCAATGAATACTGCTGGGCTGGAGTGGTAGAAGGAGTGGGCGTCGCGTTCGAGCTGATGGCTTTCTTGGCACGCTTCTTAGCCTCAAGTGCCTGGATCTTCTGTTTGTAAAGCTTGATGTTTTCCTCATGGGCAGCAAGTGCGTCCAACCGAGATCGGTAAGCCTCTTGACCGCCTTGCTCCCTAGCGGCGCTGGAAGTGGACAATTGGCGATCCAAGGCCGGTCTCTCTCCAGGCGAATGCACTTCACCTTCCTCATCTTCATCGTCGTCGCTCAACTCAATCACGACTTGAGATGGCTCGTGTGGACCAGTTCGGCGCTTGAATTGAACATGCTCATTCACATCTGAATCTGACGGACGCTTTCGAGACCCAGGCGTGATCTCGACCTGCAGTTCAAATTCCTCCTCGATCTCGCCAGGCTCAGCCATAGGTTCATCGTCTGTCGGGTCGTAATCTTCTACTTGCGTTTCGAAGGCTTGTTGGGTGAGTTCAGGATCACCAAACATGGAAAGACCAGGCAGACCCTGAAAGGAGCCAGTCGAAGCAAAAAAGGGGTTGGCAGGAGTATATTCTCCGTTGGACTTTGCTTGTGAGGGTGCAGAAGTCTGCGGAATTTGGATGGCCTTTGGTGCCGCCTCACTCGCTGCTTGAGCTGCCTCCTGAGCCTGTTTCTTTTGCTTTTCCAACGTGCTCTTTTTCAAGGCCTCAAGCCGCTGGCGGATCAGTGCGTTTTGCTCCTTACTTTTAGGGTCATGCTTTTTCATTTGTGGCTTCGGAGATGCCACGCCGTTCTCGGGTGTTGCCGGCGTGGTTGTGTCGGAAATGGTCACTACTGCTTGAACGGGTTCTTGTTCCTTGGCCACCGGAGAAGGCTGTTCAGAAGTCTCGGATGACGGAGCCTTTTCGCCCTTGGCTGCTTTGAGCTTCGCAAGATATTCTTCACGAGTCAGAGGCTTAGAAGGGGCCTGAGCTACTGGCTTCTTTGGCGGGGCAGTAGTTTGCTTCGACTGCCCTGGAGTTTGTGGCTTTGCGGTGGCTGGTTCTTTGGGTGGCTCCTTCGGCTTCGGTTTCGTTGTGTCCAACTCAAGACCTAGTTCGATACACAAATTTCGAAGAACATTTGGATGTATGCCGTTTCCAGCGATATCCAAGAACCCGATATCGTTCGCGTAGAGCTCTCTTAGAGCCTGAGAAGCCTCCTCTTTTATGATCATGGGATCGATGGGGGAAACTACAGCCACAGCCCCAGTGGATTTGATCGCATCCATACCACCAGACATCATGGATGGTGGAAGATCGGCAGGCGGAGAGTAGTGTCCATCTGCAATATTTGACCCTTTCGTGTCGGGACCAGGAAGTCCATTGGGATTTTGCATCGAGACAAACTGTTCAGCTGGGACACCAAGCCCAGGTAAATGCTGAGGGTGAAGCTGAGGGGAGTACATGTCGGGGGACTCGTCAACACGTCTTGCTTGCTCAAACGTGTCCTTTCGCGCACCGGAGTCATCCAAAACAGTCCGAGATGGAGCTGAGTTTACGCCCTGTCTCCCATTGAGTTGCTGGCCTGTCTGGTACGTAATTGTCGACTCTGGTCTAGGAGGAATTAGCAAAGGCACCCTCGAGGTTGACGGTCTTCGCATAAACAGTTGAACGCTAAAGATGGATTCACATTAGGCATAAAACAGCCCTGAGTCTTACCTTGCTGACTGATATTCGTGCGTCCGATCGTTCAAAGGAGGCTGATACAAGGCATTGGAACTATTCTGCTGACCAGGGCCTTCTGATTGAGACATTCCAGACTGACCACCTTGAAAGTCCTCCGACGATTGGTTGGTACCCAAACCGGGTAGGGAATGTTGCTGAAGCTGAGCTGAACCCTGACGCGAGTGCAACTCCACTGACTCTCGATAACCTACTGTAGGCGGCTTAGGGGGAAGATTAAGATTCGCGGCCCATTGTCTGGCCCCATTGTTAGAGGACTGCTGCTGCAGCCCTGGTGGTGGTGGAGGCACAACGTTCGTTGGAGATGGTGCAGGCATTGCCGCCATCTGTCCGGGAGGCGGAGGAGGCCCGCTCTGAAATGGACGCGTGTTATAGAATTGTGGAGGCATCTGCTGAGGCGCCTGGTAGCCCATCGGGCCGGGTCCAGCCGCCATATTCGGATTGTATTGTGCATTATGCTGATACTGACCAGCATTCGCGTACGGTCCTGCGAAGCCAGGTTGGCCTGCTACTGGAGGGACAGGAGGGTATGGATGCTGGTTTCTGTTCAGCAGGTAAGCCTGCGGAGGTGCAAGTGATGGCGCATTAGGATGCCCCAGGCCAAACGCAGGATTGTGCTGCTGAGGTGGAGCAAAGGGAGCTTGAAAATGGTAAGGAGACTGCGCATAACGCGGATCGTGCTGTGGAAAGGACATGCTGGCCGTAAACGATTCCTCCTCTTCAGGTCATACACATGGGGTTGGATCTCAGTTCTAGTGATTGTGGAAGAACGCGCATTTTGTAGCAGTGTGCAGCTGCTCTTTGCGACACCGGAGCTCAATAGCTGCCAGACGTGACGCGAGCTGTGACTCTCGGGTTGGAGTGGAAGATCACAATGAAGCAAGCTCCTGCAAGACTTAGACACGCTGTACGCGATGCGTCGTAGCTCGTGAACGTGAAGAAGATGATGAAAGTTGGCCTGGGTGCTCACGCGCAAAGGGATTTCCGACTTGGAGGTGGCCGGCACCACGTTCCGCCGCGCCGATGATGACGGGCCGTCGGCGATCGTCGGCGCCAATGCTATTTGTTTACCTTGAGGAGCGGCTTCCATCAGGGCAACCGAATTCGATGCTTGCACGCTCAGCATTGCTCTTCACGACAACTTTCACGTTTCGCAAAACTTCAATTCCTTCTATCAGGCTCTTCACGTGTACCGTCTCTTGACAGACCCATGGTGCTGGTCGAACCTCAACCATGATCGCCGAGGAACTTACTCCCACCAAGTAGCTACCTAGGTAAACACGCAAAATACACCTTCACCATGTCAGCACGACGCAATCCATTTGAGCGGGCCTCAAGCAAATCACCGACGCCTTCTTCACTTCAAAATGGCCGTCCAAAGTCAATGGTGTTCAGCTCGCCATCACCAGCTGGGCCCGCCACAACTCTAAACCATACGCGACAGCAGTCGTTCTCCCCTGCCAATTCTGGCTCGCCCTCCCATCACCTGGCTCCTCCGTCCTCGATACGACGAACGAACAGCAAATCCTCAGGGACATTCGCCCCCAAATTCATCAGCACAGAACAAGCACAACAGGACACAGAAAGAGTACGCGGCATAGAAGGCGAGAATGACTTTTCTGGGAAACGATATGTGTGGCTCAAGGACGCCAAGCAGGCGTTTGTTCGCGGCTGGGTCGTGGAGGAGAGACCCGGGGACCTGCTTCTGGTCCAATGCGACGACGACAGTCAACGCGAAGTGGATGCCGATAGCGTTGATAAGGTCAATCCCGCCAAATTCGACAAGGTCGGCGATATGGCTGAGCTCACGCATCTCAATGAGGCATCTGTGGTGCACAATCTGCATATGCGCTATCAGTCAGACCTCATATACACCTATTCAGGTCTTTTTCTTGTCACGGTAAATCCGTATTGTCCGCTTCCTATATACGGCAATGACTACGTGAAAATGTACAAAGGCCGGAGCCGAGAGGAGACGAAGCCACATATCTTTGCCATCGCCGACGAAGCCTTCCGAAATCTCATTGAAGAGGGGGAGAATCAAAGCATTCTGGTCACTGGCGAGTCCGGTGCTGGAAAGACGGAGAACACCAAAAAAGTAATTCAATACCTGGCGGCGGTTGCGACCTCGAATACACCTGGCCCACGCAGCGGTGCAAGGCACCTCACCAACCTCTCACAGCAGATTCTTCGCGCCAATCCCATCCTCGAAGCTTTCGGTAACGCGCAGACTGTACGGAACAACAACTCCTCGCGGTTCGGAAAATTCATTCGCATCGAGTTCTTGAAGTCTGGTCAAATTGCAGGCGCCTATATCGATTGGTATCTCCTGGAGAAGTCTCGAGTTGTGCACGTCAACTCGTCAGAGCGGAACTACCATGTCTTTTACCAGCTTCTCAACGGCGCAGATCCAGCCCTCAAGTCAAAACTTTTGATCCACGGCATGGGAGTTGAGCACTTCCGTTATACTCAAGATGGCAATGATGTGATCAGCGGTGTATCCGACGAAGACGAGTGGTCGTCCTTAATCGAAGCATTTCATATCATGGGATTCACAGATCAAGACCAATTTGCCATATTGCAAACAGTCGCAGCCGTACTTCACTTGGGTAATTTGGCCATCGTGAAGGAGAGTCTTCGGGGTGATCAAGCCAGCCTGGGAGCAGACGGTTCGAGCCAGGCAGATCGTATATGTCAACTTCTTGGCATCGATCCGGAGGCTTTCGTCAAGGGCCTGCTACATCCCATGGTGAAAGCTGGCAGGGAATGGGTTGAGAAAGTCCAAACTCCTGAACAGGTTCGTGCTGCCGTTGACTCCCTTGCGAAAGGTATCTACGAAAGGGCCTTTGGCGATCTTGTCACCCGTATCAATCGTCAACTTGATCGCCACGGCTTCAATGCTGATGATTCCCATTATATTGGTGTTCTTGATATTGCGGGATTCGAAATCTTCGAGCACAACTCCCTTGAGCAGCTTGCTATCAACTACACCAACGAAAAGCTGCAGCAATTCTTCAACCACCACATGTTTGTGCTAGAGCAAGAGGAGTACGCACGCGAACAGATTGAATGGAAGTTTATCGATTTCGGCAAGGACTTACAGCCGACCATCGATCTGATAGAAGTCACAAACCCGATTGGTATCTTCTCATGCCTCGACGAAGAATCTGTCATGCCAAAAGCGACTGACAAGACATTCACCGAGAAGCTGCATGGTTTGTGGGAAAAGAAAACGCCCAAATATCGACCATCACGTCTCAACCAAGGCTTTGTGCTTACTCATTATGCCTCGGAAGTCGAATACTCGACGGAGGGGTGGTTGGAGAAGAACAAAGACCCACTAAACGACAATGTTACTCGTCTCCTCGCACGTTCAAGCCATCCGCACATCGCAGACCTTTTTGCCGACTGCGCAGACACGGACGATGAGACAGGCCCGAATCGCAGTCGTGTCAAGAAAGGCTTATTCAGAACAGTAGCACAAAGACATAAGGAACAGCTCTCCAACCTCATGAGCTCTCTTCATTCGACACATCCCCACTTCGTTCGATGTATTCTTCCTAACCACAAGAAGAAGCCGAAGCAATGGCAGGCGCCCCTTGTGTTGGATCAACTGCGGTGCAATGGTGTGTTGGAAGGTATTCGAATCGCGAGAACTGGATTTCCCAACAGGCTGCCATTCTCAGAGTTTCGTTCCCGATACGAGGTGCTTTGCAAGAACGTGCCAACCGGATACTTGGAGGGCCAAGCAGCATGCAGACTGATCCTCGAGAAGCTGAATCTTGACAAGGCCGTGTATCGCATTGGTCTGACGAAGGTCTTCTTCCGGGCTGGTGTTCTTGCAGAGCTGGAAGAGCAGCGAGATGCCCTAATCAACGAGATCATGGGCAGGTTTCAATCCGTTGCTCGAGGCTACGTTCAACGACGAGCGGCTCACAAACGGTTGTATCGTGCCGAAGCCACCAGAGTCATTCAGCGAAACTTTCAGGTCTACCTTGACTTGGCGAGCAACCCGTGGTGGAAACTGTTCGTTCGGATGCGCCCTCTACTAGGAGCCACTCGCACTGCCAACGAGGTCAAGAAGCGCGATGAGATGATTCACAGCCTGCACAACAAAATTAAGCAAAACGCGGATGACCGCCAGAAGCTCGAGGATGATCGACGCAAGGCAGAATTAGAAATCCAGCGCGTGCAGCAAACCCTTGAGAGTGAGCGCGCTCTGGGTCTCGACAAGGAAGATATCTTCAAGCGATTACAGACTCGAGAAGCCGAGCTCGAGGAGAAGTTGGCGGGCGCGATCGATGATCAGGAGCAGCTCGAGGACCAGCTGGATGATCTGCTAGACGCCAAGAAGAAGATCGAGGTTGAAGCTGAAAATTGGCGGACGAAGGTCGAACAGGCTGGTATGGTCATTCAGAAGATGGAAGCTGAAAGAAGTGAGCTTGCTACGAAAATCGCACAGCTCGAATCTCAGATCTCCACCGCCGAACGATCCGAGTCCCAAAACAGCAAGCAGGTTGAGGGACTGACCCAAGAAAAGCGGATGCTCGAGAGTCAGCTACACTTGCAAGAGCGCAAGGTTTCAGATCTTGAGGCGAAGCTATTGAAAGTCGACCAAGATCTCGATGTCAAGTTTGCCCAGACGACCAAGGAGCTGCAAGCTTCGAAACGAGCCAATCATGACCTAAGAGAAGAAGCAGAGATGATCCGCAAGGAACTCAAAGAATTGTCGAACACGACAAGCAGCTTCGAGAACATGATTCGTAAGAAAGACTCTGAACTTTCACTTCTCCGAAGCGACCAGCGGAAGCATGAAGATGAGCGCAAATCGATGGAGAACGAAAGGAGCAGCTTGAGCTCGCGACACGACAGCATGCAAGCTCGTCTGCGTCAGGTCCAAGCCGAATGCGATGCCATGAAGTCACAGAAGGTTCAACTCGAGCGAGAGGCGGCGGATGCCAAGAAGCTGCTTGACGACAAATTGTCTGAGGACACACAAGCAAGTAACAACCGTCGCATGCTGGAGAGTCAGATCAAGGATCTCAAAGATCAACTGTTCAAGGCCGAGGAAGACCTCAGTCGCGAGCAGCAGTCTCGTGACGACGTGCACATGCTCAGTGAGCACCAACTCGTTCAGCTCCAAGAGGAGTATGCCTCTGTCAACGAAGCGAAGATTGAGATTGAGAAGGAGATGTACATTCAGACAGATCAACTCCGAAGGGCAACCGAAGCCAGAAATGCTGCGGAGTGGAAGCAGAAGGACCTCCAGGGCGAGCTCAAGAAGCTTCGCGAAAGGTTCACTGCTGCGGAGGAGTCCAGGATCAGTGCTGAGGCTGCTGCAGAAAAAGCCTTTTCGAAGCAATCGCAAGATCGACAGGCCAGGTTGCAACGTGAACTGAGCGAGAAGATGACTGACCTCGAGCAAGCTGTTCGTGAACGCGACCATTTGGCCCGGGAGGTGCAAGACCTTCACGCGGAAATGGCCGACTCGGACAACTTCCGCACGCTCAACGACCAACACAAAGAGCGGTTGGAACGCGAGCTCGTAACGGTGAAAGGGCGTTTGACTGCGTCAGAAAATGACAACCGAGTCCTGCTTAACAAGCTTCAGCAGAAGAATTTGGACATAGCTCGTTCAAATTCGCGAGCTAGTGAATCGCATCGTGCTCGTGAAAGCCAAATGATCAAAGATAAGTCAAGGCTTGAAGAGGAGAAAAGTCGTCTGACGCAGCAGCTTGGTGACGCCCAGGTCAAGGTCACATCGCTCGAAAGGCAAAAGGAGAAACTTGAGCTTGACCTGGAGGACGCAATCCACGAAGCTGAACGCCACCAGAAAGCGCTCCGCACCGCGGAAGCCAACAATTCAAACCTGACGGCACAGCTGGCAGAAGCTAAGCGCAATTTCGATTCCGAAAAGCATCAAAATGCCCAAAGTCAGGACAACTACAAGAAGCTTTCAGACATGATGATCATAGCAAACCAGGAGGTGGAAGAATGCCGGAAGCAACTGGTCGTTCTTCAAAAGGTCTTTGATCCCGAAGTCAAAGAAGCCACTTTCAAGGCCGAGCGTGAGGCAAATTGGGAGGCAATCCAGCCGAGACTCCGGGAGTCAATTGATCTGGCCCAACAGCTTGAAGAAGCTCAAATGGCGATCCAAGTAAGTCACGAAAAGTGGTCTCGAGCTGAGGGCCAGCTTGACGAAATGCGTCGCCGTCACGAGGAAGAGATTGCGGATCTGGAAGCTAAGCATACTGGATCGAAGAAGAATTTCCTGGAGGAGCTTAACCAGAACACGCTCAATAGCCCGCGGTCACCGCCACGAGCAAGAAAAACGTCGGATCTCAACAAGACCTGGTCGACAATGAACACCCCCGACCGCAGCAAGCTTCGTCGTGTAAACGATGAGAATGTTGATAGTGTCCGGTCTGACCGTACCATCGACACTGTAGCGCAGAATCGTAAGGCCGATCAAGCTGCGGAAATTGAAATGTTGCAGAACCAATTGCAAATGGTCGAGATGCAGAATCGCCATCTGAAAAGCCAGCTGGACAGACAAGTTACTACCCGAAACAGCCTCGACGATAGTCCGTCGGCTAGACGTGTACAGGGGCTGCAGGAGGAAAACAGCAAACTCAATGGCAGGCTTGATGACTCTTCCAGGAAAATGTCTGCATTGGAACGCAACTTGCAGAGAGGTGAGCTTTCGCTTCACGATGTGCAGACCAAGTCTCACGAAGAGCTTTTCGACGTGCTTCACTCTCAGGAAAGAGGACGCCGTGAGCTGATGCACCAGCAGACCGAGCTGATATCTGAGCTTGAGGATGTACGCTCCCGCGAGAACACCCTACAGGCAGAGAAGAGTGAGCTCGAACTTGCGCTGAAGGAGGTTCGAGAAGAGCTTCATGAAATGCATCTTGGCAACGAGCAAGAGCTTGCTAACCGCAGTCAACTGCTGCAAGACTTTGCAGACTTACAAATTCGCTTCGACGCAGAAGCGTCAAAGCTTGCTGATGTGACTTCAAGTCTGAGTTTGTACAAGTCTCGCGCCGATGAGTACTTCAATAAGCTGGAACAGGCTGAGATTACCGTTATCAAAGCCACGCGCGCAGAACAATTTGCCAAATCCCAAGCGAAGGAAGCTGATGAAACTTACGCGACTGTCATGGCGGAGCGGAAACAAATGGAAGCTGCAATTGAAGATCTCCAGCGTGAGACTCAGCGATACGAGGAGAAGGTTGAGGATCTATCAGCCGACCTCGACTCGGCAACTCGCGCCAAGAAACGCCTTCAGCATGAGCTTGAGGACTACCGTAGTCAGCGCGCCATCGACGTGGAAGACAAGGAAGCCTCATTGGAGCAGACTCGGAAGAAGTACCAGACCGAGTTTTCCAATCTCAGCAAGGAGCTTGACTTTGAGCGAGAGAATGTCATCCAAGCTCGTAGTGAGAACACTCGTCTCCGGGACGAAATCGAAGAACTTCGTGCCAAATGGGACGATGAGGTCCTCAACAGCTCTACCTGGGCAAAAGAGAAGTCACGTCTGGAACTCACCGTCGAAGATTTGTCTTCAGCTCGCGAAGAAGCCGTCGACGCCCACAACGAAGCTCAATCCAAGATTGTTTCTCTCCTCTCGCAGGTTAGAAGCTTGCGTACCACCGCCGACGACCTGTCTGCTGAACGCGACCAGCTTGCCAAGGAGAAGCGCGGCCTCGAGGCTCGCCTTACCGAAGCAGGCGACCGCCTCGACGAACTTGCCCAACAGGGTGAAAGCCCCAGCAAGCGAAATGCTGCCGGCATGGACAAGGAGATTCTGGAGCTCAAGAGTTCACTTGCGCATCAGCAGGACATCGCCGAGGCCGCCATCGAAAAGATGCGCCGCTCGGACGCCCTCGCAGTCGAGATGCAGAAAGACGTCGTTGCCGAGCGAGAGAAGATAGTAGACCTGCAGAAAGAAAAGGCGGTGCTCGAGAAAAATCACACGGAGCTGCAAGGTCGTGTCGTCGAGCTGGAGACCAAGGGCTTCTCCAGCGCCAGCCACGACGTCCGTTTCCTCAACGGGCGCGTCAAAGAACTCGAAACGCAACTCGAAGAACTCAACTCCACACAGTCCATGGCCGCCCGCTCCGCGCGCACCGACCTCCGCGCCGTCCGCGACCTCCAATCCCAGATCGACCGCCGCGACAAGCAAAACGCCCAGCTCGCCGAAGACATTTCCCGATCTCGGGAAAAGTGCGAGCGTCTACTGTCCACCATCGAGGAGCTCCAACGAGACGATTCCGAGCACGAGCTCGCGGCCCGCCGCGCGGAGCGCGAACTCAAGACGGAGCGCGAGGAGAGACTGAGGCTCGAACGAGAGCTCGAAGGGTGGAAGAGTCTGAGAGTCGAGAGGGGATTGTTGGGGAGTGCGGCGGGACGACCTGGAACGGGGAATGGGAGTGATGCCGGGAGTGTGAGGCAGGTCAGTGGGGGATATAGGGGGAGTAGTTTGGGGATGGGGAGCATGACCGAGAGTCGGGTAGGCGCCGGGACGGGGACGGGGTTGGTGAGGAAAGTGAGTAATACGAAGGGATTCTTGTAGTAAAGGAAAGGATGGATGGACGGTTTCATGGTAATGAGGTTATTGGGCGCGGCTTATATGATATGAACGGCTTGGGATGAGCGTGGTGCTGCTGGGCGGTATTGGTGTATATATTGCATTCGGCTTCGTACGTGGTACGTGTTCATACAACGATGACCAAGAAGTTTTCACGTTGAAAAGAAATTCGGATGCGAGATGTGTTTGGAGCCATTTTGCGAAGAGCCGATCGATTCTTCCAGCCCAAATTGAGCTTGCATGAGATTCGTTGCAAAATTTCCTCGCTCAGATAAAATGTCCACGTCACATCATAGCTCGGATTTCTCCTCTTCCTGGACCGTCTCTTCAGCGCTTCCCAGCAAGTTAGCTGGGAGCTTCTCCTTCTTGCCTTCACCGAACTTGATGCCGTCAACCCAGTCCTCGAGAGCCAGGACCTCGAATCCCTTGGCCGAGTCGTAATGTCTCCACCACCCTCTCTTTCCGTTCACGGCGACAATCTCGAGCTCGCTCTCCTTCAATCCCAACGACTTCTTGACAGTGGGGCCGTATTCGTTCTCGCCCACGACGATATAGAAGGGGAAAATGTGCTGGGCGCCGGTGTGGAGCTTTTGCTGTAACTGTGCCAGGTTTGACACCGCGGTGGTTGTGAACTCAAACTGGTCTGGGCTGGCTTCCTTGGTGGCTGGAAGGAAGGCCAAGAGACATGTCGATGTCGTTTCGCCGAAACATGTCTCCTTCAGCTCGGCTTCCGTGCTGAGGGCGCGGAGCGGCTCGACGGTCTCTCGAGGTGGAGCCGCGGAGCTGTCTTCGACCTTTGCGGGCTCATCGGACTCTGGTACTTCGGTGACTTCCTCCTTGGCGTGCGAGCTTGCCGACTTCTCGTCCGACTTGGACGCCTTGCTGCTTTTGGCCTTGGAGTCCTTCGACTTTGTCTGCTTGCTGGGCTTGGAATCCCAGTCACTTCGAAGCTCGGCGTACTGCTTCACGAAAGCAGCCATGTCGATCTTGTTCATCTGACCCTCGTATTTCACGGGTTCTTTGTCACCACCAGGCAAGACGATCAGGGTAGGGTAGTCCTCGATGCCAAACATGTCAGCGGCTTTCTGGTCCTTATCCCTGATCTGAGCAACATTGAGGTTGCCGTAAAAGTCGTTGGCGATGGCCTTGAGCTGCGCCGGTGTCTTGCCCTTGTCGCTGAACAGGATCGCCTTTGCCGTCTCGTTATTGTCCGCCAGCCACTTGTCCAGATCCTTATCTTCGACTCGCTTGACTTCGTTGGGGAGGAGGGCTTTGCCGGCCTCGACAATGGCTTTTGCTGATCGCTCGCCCTGGTATGGAAGCATGATTGGCTTGCCCTTGACGCCCAGAGGTCGGACAGTCTTCAGTGTGGGGAATCCCTTGATGCCCTGCGATCCGCAGAGAGCCTTGTTGTCATCATCGTCGCAGTTGACGGCGGCCACCTGAACAACGCCCTCGAGGGACTTGGCAGCTTTCTCCCACGCCGGCTTCAGGTTCTGGCAATGCCCGCACCACGGAGCATAGAATCTGCGGGGAATGAGCCATGAGATGCGGAGTGGAAGGTAGGATCAAACTTACTCAACGATCTATGGCGAGTCAGCACCGGTCAAGAGAAGTCAGAGCTATGTTCCACTTACAGAAGGCACATGACTGTCGACTATGAGCTTTTGCCAGTTCTTGTGATCAATCTGGAGGACAGGTGAGTTCTTGGGGTACATGCGCTGTGCGGAGGCGTGCGGAGCAAGCAGCGCCGCCGCGGCAGCAACGGCGGTGGAGGTAGAGAGACGCATGATTGTTCAATGTCTCAGATTCGAGCGCTGGCTTGTAAGAGCTTGAGAAAGAACCCCTCAGGGTGTTCCAGGATGTAATAAGCGCATTGGCTGCGGCTGCACATGAAGAGGCCAGCGTGGTTTGTCTGCGGAGGTGAAACACTCCGCATGGAGCTTGGGCCACCTTCGGCGATATCTCCGCTCTGAGTTTTAGAAATGATTCACCTGTCATCATTCACGCGTCAATCCACCATTGGATCAAGCATTCGTAGTTGGAGAGAGACGACAGTATGAGACATGGGAGACTTGATCCTTACGACATCGGCTCATTGCGTCCAAGACTGATTGTCTGACATAGACCAACGCTACCGAGCACAGCCTGAAGCTCTCGGCTGTCCAAGTCGAACAAGCGATACCGAGCAGTCGACGCAACTTGGCGGCAGTAACCAACAGAATGTTCTACGACCTGAATATCCCATGGTCTGAGGACTTTCCCGAGCTTCAGCGCACCCTCAATCTTCTCGCCGAACTCGATTACAGCGTCGTTGCACTCAACCACATCATTCGAGGCAAGCTGCCAGGCGATATCACCAGTCCGATACCCGAAAAATTACCATTTGCAGTGCCGCCGAAGCTGAAGGTTCTCCGCCGATGTACGCTAGTCCTTTCAGATACGGCCCAGAATCATCGCCTGTCTTCACTCTCCGCCAACTATGACATCTTCGCTATCCGGCCGACTGAGGAGAAAGGCTTGCTTCTTGCTTGCACCAGCCTGGAATGCGATATCGTGAGCCTGGACATGACGATACGATACCCGTTTCACTTCAAGCTGAAGACCCTGAGTGCAGCCATGCAGCGAGGAGTCCGTCTCGAAATCTCATACGCACAAGCCTTGGCAAGTGGAGACCCGGTCGCCAGGAGAAATCTGATCAGCAACGCCACAAGCATGATTCGAGCAACAAGATCGAGAGGCATCATTCTGAGCAGCGAAGCATCAAAAGCGCTTGCCTGTCGAGGACCGTGGGATGTGGTAAATTTAGCTGCAGTATGGGGTCTTGGCCAAGAGCGAGGACGCGAAGCTATTGGCAAAGAGGCCAGAGCCGTTGTTGTGCAGTCTGAGATGAAGCGAAGGAGTTTCAGAGGAGTGATTGATGTCATTTACGGAGGCGAGAAACCTGAACCCGCGCAAACCACCGCTGGCAAGGGCAACGATGGAGGACAGAAAAGAAAAGCTAGTGCCATGGAGACCGCTCAAGCCGCATCTGGAGGAGAGATTACTCTTTCAAAACGTGAGAAGAAGCGACGAGCCAAAGCGAAGATTCAAGCAGATGCTGCGGCCTCGGCCACTTGAGCGCGTTCATGCATCGAATGTTGAACGTGCATCTTCAGGGATGTTACTGATCTGACCGTGGTCTGAAGCTTTGCCCGAGATCAATATTGACTGACCCATCTTGATGTTGATGTTTGCTCAAGTCATTGATTAAGTGAGGTTTGTAATGGTCGTCTAATCATACATTCATTCTGAATTGAATCAGCTAACCTCCAGTGCTAGCTGTAGGCATTGCGCCAAGTAACTCAAGATTCATCGTCACCGTGCTCACCAAAGATAGAGCTCCGAAATCATATGGTGTATACAACGCCGCCGCCGCCTTTGTCACAGCCGCCGCACCGAAGCTCGATTTGCCGTTAATCACCAGCCCCGCGATAGAGAGATTGCCTGTGCCAACAGCTCGACTGGATGTCTCGGTTTTCGAGCTCGCCGCCGTCGATGTTGCGCTACTACTCGATTGTGCTGTCGATGGACTTGTTGCAGACGAAGACAATGTCGCAGCGGCAACGGGAGGGCTGGGAGTACTGGCGGCTGGAGCTGGAGGAACGGGAATCGGCGCGGAACCTGCAGGGGCAGCTGGCTTGGCTGGTGTTCGGACAGATGCTGCTGGCGCAGCCGGAGCAGCCGGCGCAACTGGTGCAGCTGGTGCTGGCGCAGAGCTTGCTGGAGCGGCTGGAGCGGCCGGAGTAGGGGCAGCGTTCGTCGGTGCCGCAGGAGCCGAATTCGCTGGCGCAGCCGGCGCAGGTCCGGAAGCTGCAGGAACGGCGGGGACTGGAGGAGGCGCCGAAGCTACTGGAGCGGCAGCCACGGGAGCAGCTGATTGCGATGGCGCACCAGCAGCCGGTCCTGCTGCGTTTACCGCTTCCGCCGCTGGCTGTGAGCCTTGAACTGGAGCAGGATTTGCCGGGGCCGCTGGTCGTGAAGGCTGGACTGCAGGTGCTGCTGGCGCTGCGGGTTGTGGAGCAGCAGGCGTTGGTGCTGCAGGAGGATTGTTCTCAACGGCCAGTTCAGGCACGATCGTTTCCACGATTGTGACCACGTTGTCCTTCATCGATGCAACCGTTGGTTGCTGGCTCTGAGCCGCCGATCCTGCAGCTGGACCCGGAAGTTGTGGTTGACTTGCCACCGTTTGTGGTTTCGAGGATTGAGCTGGTGTTTTTGGTGCTGCAGGTGCAGTTCCGAGAGGCACGCTTGCAGCCGCTGCAGCAGGCATACTGGGAGCAGACATCTTGGAAGCAGCTGGAGCTCCGGTGCCCTTCGCTGGGGCCGTCGGGTTCGATGGAACTGCAACTTGTTTAGCCCCCGTCGCCGCTGCAGCAGTTCCATTCTTCGAAACGGCGAAAATTCCAGCTCCATTCTGGTCGACGGAAACGTGCGAAGGTGCTGCTGCTCGGGCTGCCGAGGTCGAACCAATGACCACCGGCCCTCCAAGTCCAGCTACCAGCGCATTTGCTTCTACGCCCGCGGGTTTACTGTGTGTGTCAGTTGAATTGCAATGGATTGGACGACAAACTGCCGACTCACTTTGTATCCCTGACTCGGACCTCACCAGCTACCAACCCAACGTGACCCGCGGTCCCACACGCAAGGAACCAAAGCAGATACACATCCCGTACCCTCATGTTTTCCGACACTTGACATACAATTTAGTGCAATCAAACCAAATCAATCAACACAAAGTAGCGAAGACGATGCCAAGAAATATCACCACCGAGAAAGCGTAAAGTTAACGAACGTCCGAAGTAGAAAGTCGACTCTAGCACCAGTCAATGGACCACAAGAGAAGCGAAAATCATGGGGCAGCCTTGCGACATCATATAGTATATACGCATCTCACGCATTGAGCTGCCAAGATTATGTTTTATCTTTTGCATTGACGTCGTGTAGTCCTACCGAAGGGTGTTTCAGTCACGCCGCGGCTCCCGACGTTGCAGCCGCACCTCCTCGGATTCATGCACCCTCCCACTCTGCCAGTTTCGAGCGGCTCCTACATAATCTCTGGGTGTATTCTTGCCATACATGATCTGCTCCGCTTGCTTTGTGCGCCGACATTGGACGTCGCAAAACTCTCGTTTCGTGGGTGTTGGCGTCATGCGGGCCGTTTGAATCTCGGTACCAGCCCCGAGGACTCATTCTCTACATGCTCACTTAGATACTGCCCGACATGGTTGTTGTTTCCCCCTTCACGATCGCAACCCATTCAACATATCTCTCCAGACCGCTCACGCCCGACGTCAACGCCCGCTCCAGCTCCTCTTGCGCGCCGGGATCCCGGCGATTCTTGGTCAAGCCGTAGGGCCAGGGGGCGACGCGGTTTGTCCGCCTCGGTTTCATCCCGGCCGCCGCTGCGCTCTCCATCATCTTCTCCCACGAGACGTATTGCTTCCACAGCGATTCTCGCTCGTAGAAGAGCTCCGCCGCCATGACCGCCTTGATCGCGGACGGGTTCCTGTGACGGTGGCGTGCCGGAGGGAGGGAGGTTGGCGGAGGTAGAAAGGAGAGGGCGGCGTGGACGCCTCGTAGATTTTGCTGCTCGCCCGTGCGGCAATCTTGCTCTTTGACGGCGTTCATGAAGAGCGAGAGGATGGCGGCGTGAGGGTTTGCTGTGTTCAGTAATGGTTTCAGCGCTGATAGGGTGTCGGGGACGCCCAGGTATGGAAGATCGATAATGTTCGATGTGTCGATGCGATCAAAGGGGCCGGAGCCGGGACAAGTGGAGGCGATGTCCCGGGCATCTTGAGCTAAGATCTCTATGCCGATGCCGTCTCGAATGCGGTCGTACATTTTGGACAGTTGAGAGTCAAGGAAAAAGTATAGGCGTCCATACATGTCGTTCTGGGGCAATACACTGCCATGAGCGGTGCGGGCGTAGTTGTCGATGTCTACGTCGCTGAAGCCGTCAAGAGGATCAGACGAATCGTTGAGAAACCATTGATCCTGCTCGCTGAACAAGGTTCTACACTCCGTTAGATCATTCGTGCTGAGATCAAACTTTGGTACCTACGGATTTGGCTGATCGAAAGCTGCTGACGATTTCCCGAGTGGTAAAAGCACGCCTTGTTCTCTGAAGCGGACTTTGGCGGTCCTACAATGAGACCGGGTGCTGAAACAAAGCAGGTGTCGATCTAGACGATCTACTCTCGACAAGCAAACTTGGCGACGGGACTGGAGAGCTGCCTCGGTGTCGATTTTACGCGTTAGGAACGCAAGAATCAGATCCCATTGTCGTCGTGTCATGACGATCCTGAACGAGCCCTTACCGATCTGAATTCGTTTGGATTGCATCGAGCTCGCAGGCCTGTCCGCAATTTTCCCGCAAACATCTTGGAAGAAAGGCAGCACGATCGATCGGAACAGATCAAAGTGGGACGATGTGAGCGTGGCGGAGAACCAAAAGTGGATGATTGCTTCAACTGCTGCTCCTTTATCGGTTGCGGTCAGCAGGAGGGCCAGCAGAGCGTTACGCATAGCGACGTATATCTCGCGATCATTAAGCAGAACATGGACATTGCAAGCGTACGTCGGTGGCAGAGCAGTAATCGTCCGCATCGCGTTCCGGATATCGCCCGAAGCTGTCGCGATCAGCACAGACACCCCTACCGATTGAGCCTTCTCACCTGCGTAGCATATTCTGATATCTTGATTGTAAGACGTCCCCTCATTGTCGCATAGATTCAGTAGATCGATAGCGGGCTTGTTGCCCCAGAGATACTTCGTCATTGCAGCTGATCTGCCTGCGTTCGAGGCGACCATGGGAGGTCCGCCGACGAAAGAAGGGTCACGATCTTCCAACAACCATCGTGGCTTCCACGTTTTCGAGCCCAGGGGCGACTTTTTACACTCGTGCTTATGTCGGCTCCAGTGTTTCGATTGGCATTCTCGACTGCAGTACTACCGCGATGTTGTTAGTGCATACTCTTTTGCAGTCGAATTGTTCTAGGATGTCAGATGAAGTGCCGTGAGAAGACGAGGACTTCTGGTACTCTTACCGCAACTAACAGACAGAAGCTGCACGCATTTTTGGCTCGCTGGGGGCAGTTGTCTGCTGGCTCTCCTTGACAATCAAGCAGAGCGGCGCAAGGGACAGAATTGGCAGACTCGATGGGACTGGCACTATTTGTCACCGCCATGATATCCGATAAAAACTCATTCGACTGCTTTGATACTCGATACGCTGAAGCCCGTTCTGAAATTGTAGCGCTCGAGGCCCTTAAACAACAGGTTTCACAATAGTAGAAAGAGGAATGTGGTCGTGATAGAACCGTGTCGGCGAAAATCCGCGATGACAAAGGAGCTGAAACGATGAAGATGCATCTGAAGCCATCTTTATCACTTGTCTTCCCGTGCTGACGTCTGGAAAGGGTCGGAACGCACCATCGATGCAGGTATTACCATCGGACGAATCGACAGTGGTTCGTGGTATGGGAATGGCCCACTCCGCAGAAGAGATGCCACATCCATGTTCCAGAAAGAGAACGACGTGTGTGGCGGGGAGGGCGCATTTTCAACACTATTGGCCTACCCATTGCAGTTCGGCCAGCGTGCATGCATATTCGGTGGGCGATGTGCATATATGACCAGGACAGACCCTTTCAAGAACAGGAAAGCAATGCATTTTTCCTATAGTAAAGAGGCACGCTGCCAAGACGCTAAACACAAAGAAGGCACCGGCTGGTTGGGAAGATGGAGTTCCCACGCGCTTTCAGGCTTCGATCTCCGCTTTTCACTGTCATTTTTATTATTGAACGTGTGTCTATCGACAAGCCGAAGAATAAAAATGCCTCACACCATTCTTTGCCGGCCCATGAACGCGTCCGACACGTATTCCACCTCAGACCGACTTCGGCTCCCATAGCCAGTTCGTGAGACCTTCTACAGTGAGACCACGAGGATAGTCGTCCGGCTGCGACTTCCACTCCATGCTGGTCCCATACAGACGATGACTAGCCGGCTTCTCTCCCAACTGTTTCAAGCTCGCCACTTCGGAACTGTCTTCTCCCGCACACAAGGCGAGGCTGGTAGCCGCTTTTCGCGCAAAGACTCGAGCTCTCGCCTGATCACCATGTGAGATGGCAATCTGAAAGAGCTGGTGGTATATGCGCGGGACCATCATGCTCTCCAGCCCGCATTCCTCTAACAGAATGAGGATCTGCCGTGCTTTGCCTAGACACGCCGTGGGCTCCGACATCGTTTCGACGCTAGTCCGGATTTCCAGTTCGAGCGTCGCTATCTTTTGGATGCGGTTGTCGTATTCTTTGAGTTGCTTTGCGGGCAGAGAGCATAGTTCACAGGTACAGTTGAAGTTCATGGTCTCCCACACAAGTCGTTTCCGCCCATCGGAGCTCATCGGCGTGTTCTGTAGATATGAAATTGTCATCTCCTCTCCTTGCTTGATATCCCGCAACGCATGGATGGTCAGCTTTTCGAGGTTGCCATTCCACGTGTTGTGTGCATTTGGTCTGCAGGAATGGTTGATCCTGGCCGCTTGAGGGAAGATCCCAACTTGGTTGGACGTGGTGTCCAGCGAGATTGCGTTGGTCAGCGCAATGTTCAGGATCGGATCGGAATCGAAGGAGTTGGACAGTGACAGGTAGGCGCGTTGCTGGTCCTTGTCGAGCTTCTGCACTTGCTTGGTGATGTGATCTCGGATTTCCGTCGGATCACTCGCGGTACCGGGGACAACGAACAAGGGAGCTTCGCAGAGGATTCGTGTTCCTTTGACGATGTCGATGTTTGCGATCATTCCCATGCCCTTGCCTGGGACAGGCTGGATTCTGTACAGGAGGGAGCCTTCCATTTTGTTCAGTGGCTGACGTGCAATGGCGAAGGGAGGAGAGAAATGAGATTAGGAAGGCAAACTAACATAAGCTTGCTCGATTTCCTTGCGAGCCCATGTGACGAGCTCAGACAGGATGCCAGATCCTGGCCAGCACATTCCCCGAATCTTCACGTGAAAAATGAATGATTGTCTTTGATTGATCCAGGCAAAGCTGAACGCGTAGTGCTCTGAAACCTTGGTGAATGTAATGTTTCCCGAGCAAACACATTGTCACAAGCACTTCATGAAGTTTCACGTGGCGGATATGTGTGGATCAAGGCTACCCTCGCGGGAAGTCTGCTACGACTGAGTCCCAACCTTGTAATTCTGTGCTTCCGTCAAGCTCGCCATAATTGGGCGCGACCTTGCTCAACACGTGAAGCGATACTTGGGAAACACAGAGTGCTAGACGACGAAGAGAAGCTGAAACTGCATTCTCCGGTACGCTCGATGATGCACGACACTTTGAAGCTAGGCAAGAGCCACAGGGCAAAAGGAGTTAGTGATCGCATTTATATTTGCGCGTTTTACTCCTTGCACAGGCATTTGTCCTTCTCGGATACAGACTGGCTTTTTCAGCGGCGCCAGCGAGGGCTTCTATCTTGATATCGCCGCAAACACTTTAGAAAACACCCTAGCAAGTACCCCAACGATTACCCCAGCAGATATTCCAGCAAGTATTTCAGCAAGTACATCAGCAAGAATCGGCAAGTACCCTAGCAAGTGCCTATTAAACCACGCAGTCATCCACGCTCCAGCAGTTGTATCAACTCATATTCTCCTCAGACTTTCGCGGAACAAGAACCGCCGTAGCAGTCTTCACTGGCGTGAAAACGTGGTGATTGACCATCCATAGTTGCGAGTGAAACGACGCCCGATACGCCTGGCCAGCGTGTATGGCAGCTTCGGCTCAGGATGAGGTTCGTGGATGCACATGCTGGGCTTGCCTTCATGATTCGGTGGGGCAAAGTGCCAGACCGAGCCATACAGCTTCTCGACCTTGAGCCCGATCGAGGCCATTGCGTTGGTGAAATCCGACCAAGGGATCTCTCCCGGGACGTCGCTCTCGTCGGGATTGTAGAACATGCAGGAGAAGACCTTGTATGCTCTCTTGCCGACAACATAAGAGGTCTTTTCTTCTAGAGCGTCGCTGTAGAGACTAGTCGTAGATGCAGCGATGTCCTCGAGCTCAGTCATTGTTGCACCCTTGGTCTTCTCCTTGGTCTTGCCGGGTGCAGGTTCCTCAGGCACGAGCGTGCTCTCGGTGAGACGCACCAGCTCCATGTTTGCTAGCTTGACTTCGAGCAGGTCTAGCTTCGGCTTGTGCGCAGGACGCTTGTCAACGACGGGTTCTTCCCATGGCCCAGTTCTCTCAGGGAAGTGGAGCGGCATCCATCGCTCTAAGTCCAAGCCCATGTCCTCGTCAAAGTAGTCCCAGTATTCGGATTGAACGACGCCCCAGAAGTCGTCTAGGTGTTCCTCCGCGAGACGCATCTGATTGACACGATGCTCAGTCCTTTTCTTATCCGCCGGATAGTAAAATCGGTTGTCTTTGAGGAAGCCAGATCTAGCAAGGCAACGAGCGGGGCTCGCGAAGCAATCGAGCAGCTCCATTGCGTGTGTCGTCTCATCGAGAGTTTTGAGTGAACTGCGCTCAAGAACCTCAGCCGATAGTGCATCACTCAAAATATCAGACCAGGGAAACAGGCGGTGCATCTGTCGCAGCAACTCGGCCACCAGATCCAGTTCGTTGAGGAGCCGGATGATCCATGGAGTAATCAATTCCTTTTCGCCTTCGTGCTTTTCGGTTTCGGACTCCACTTGGTCGAGCACGTAGTCAAGTCCACCATACGCACCCAATGCCCACTCAACGAGAACCTCCCTGAGGTTTATCAAGGTTGCCATGCAGCCCTCTGGACGGGGTTTGCGACGTGGCTTTGCCTCGTGCTTGCAATTAGGGTCCTCACATTTGATTACGGCTTGTTCGCGAATCAATCGAGAGCCAGGAAGACCTCTGACAAGCTGTAAACAAATACACGTTTGTATGGTGTTCAACAGGTAGAAGATACGGCATGATGTATCAGCGATTGGGCCAGGCACAGCTCCACCCAGCTTGGATTTATCCCAGTGCTGTGCGTAGTGTGCGCGCAGCTCTTGGAAACATTCGAAAATCAATTGCCAATCCATGATGTAAACGTGGCTCGATGCCAGGAGTTCAAAGATCCTTCTCTCCCAGGCCTTTTCGCCATCAGGGTCTTCCACTGCGGACGAACACTTTCCCAGGGGGCCTCTAGCTCGTATACTGTCGTGCTCGCTAAATTCGTTGAGCCAATAAACAAAGTATCCCGGGTCTTCTTTCAACGAATGCAGGTGATCCTGTGCCTCGAAGATCTTGCCTTGGAGCAAAGACTCGATCAGCTCAAAGTCTATCGGCAACGGGGTTGTAAAGTGGCGTCGGGTGCGAAGAATTGAAAGTCGTGGCTTCTCGCGAGACTCTTTGAGATCAATTTGTGGCTCTGTCTGAATTGGAGCCGTCAAGAGCTCCGAACGGGAAGTGTCGTGCAGAATCGCCTCGCAAAGGCTGACAAGGAAGCTCAGAACGCCAGCTTGGATCTCCAGCGTCATCAGGCACGTTCCGGCTTTATGTCCACGGTTCTCCTTCATCCACTTTGTGGCAGTTTCTTCATCTTCCCATCGCATTATTCGACCATATTCGCTTGGTGAGCCACCCACGAGAAGCGCAGTACTGTGGAGAACATGAGGAATGTCGAGCACTTTGGCATAAACGCCAACACGCAGGCATTTCAGATCTTCAAGTGCGAAGAACTCTGGGGAATTGCGGCCTCGAGATTTGAGTAACAGCAGAACATGTGTAGGTGTTGATAAATCTTCGAGATTGAGGTATGGCCACAAGTAGATGGCTTTGTCTCGTGAATATGCTGTTTTTCTTGCCCTGGAGTCTACATCGCGTTAGTGCATGTCGCTTCTCGGAGCAGGGCCACTTACACAAGAGTCGTTTCCACTGCAAACGAGCCTCAGGCGGAATGTTTGGCCAGGCAGTCTTCAGGAGGGACTGTCTCTGGAACGTGCTTTTCTTGAGCCATCGTTTCTGGATGGTAAGCTCGTGTCTCTGAAGGATCGCATTCAGCCGCTCGTAATTTTCAAATATGATTGATGCTCGCGCATGTTGTAGTCGTTTAGCTTCCGCTAATGGCATCAGCGAGCCGCGAGAGACCGTGGCCGGTTCGGAAGCCATGCTACAAGTATGATGGCGACGAGCAGGAGCCAGGGGACTTCACAATGTCGAATCGGGCTTTCGCGAAGTCGATCGGAGACGAGAACGAAAGAGGAGGGCGACAGAGTCGGAGTGGGCTTGACAGAGTTAGTTGCGGCAATCAATCATGACCAAACGGACGGGAATCGTGCTTACCACTTGGTAATCTGTGCTGAAGTAGCTCATCCAGGCAAGCAGCTGGTCGGGAGGTCCTATGGGATCTCGAAAGCCCTCTGCACGTTGTGGAAGATGGTCAAGATGGTCTTTCAACCTGACAAGTCCGGACGGTGTTCGAAGGACAGTGATCGATCATCGTCGCCTGAGCTGTGTTTGTTTGCACAGATAAGGAGAGGTCGACGGGAACTACGATATGAAATCACAGGAGTGGGGCGGGCGGGAAGTATGAAAAGGCTATAGCCTCATTCTCGTTCATAGTGCTGTGCTTTCCCACGCAAGCAAAACGGCAGCCATCTGTCTCTAGACGGCGAAGCTGTGGGAGCCAAAACTTTGGCTTTAGGTAGCACGCCTGCGCTCTTTTCCCGGTGTTTATAACGCCAAAATGCCTGACATACAGGCCAAATGCAGGGTCTGACAGATCTCTCAAGTGAGCTTTGTGTGAGCTCTTACAGAAGCGGAGGAAGGCGGACTCGGGCAGGAAGTACCTGATGGCCTGCCTGCCCAAATATACCAGCCGGGACTATTAAATGTACCTTGAACGCTAGTTATATAAGTAGACGAGTGCATAGCTCTATCACTGCCTACCTATAGACCCGCGGAAGAACCCACAGAAGCAGCGTTCCAGGTTGGTGGAAAAGTACGCAAAACGACTTCTGCTGGCCCGTTTTGGGAGAAAGGCGCCTTGAGCGGCAAGAACGGCGCAAACGGCAACAGCGAGGCTGATACGCTCGGACAACGGATGGCTTACGTAAGCACTCATTACCATCGCGTGTCTTCAGCAACATTGAATTCAAAACACTATTCAAACCAATTGCTCGAGACTCACTTTCGGAAGGGCTGTCCTCGCTCCTATGCGTGGACGTTAGAAGGAAATTTGGCTACAGGACTTTTCATTTTTGCGCATTCCTTGTACATTGCATTCCATGATACCCTTGCTGCGAACTTGGCCTGTCTGAACATCTACGATCGTCTGACGATATACACCCACTGCTAAAACATAATTCATAATCATCCAACCTGAATCGCTGAAGCCTCAGACAGAGTCCTTCATGATGACGGTCTCAACATCCCTCGACTCGCTCGACTACGACCCCATATCACACCTCAACGCCATCTTCTCCCACCCTAGCACCCTCACCTCCGTAACCCCCGTCTCGAAACGCCTCCAAACCTACCAAACAACCCTCGACCGCGAAATAGCAGCCAAAGTCTCCGCTCAAGCCGCCTCAGACGCAATCTCCATCTCCCGCATCCACACCGCCCAATCCGACCTCGACACCCTCTTCACCAAAATCAGCGCCGTACAATCACGCGCCGAAAACACCGAAAGCACCATCTCCGGCATGACAGCCGACATCAAACGGCTAGATCAAACGAAACGGAACCTGACGCATTCGATGACGGCACTGAAAAGGCTGCAGATGCTAACGACGGCGTACTCGCAGCTGGACGCGCTGAAGGCTAGCAGGCAGTACAGAGAGTGTGCGAGTCTGTTGGCGGCGGTACTACAGCTCATGGCGCACTTTCGATCTTTCAGGTCCGTGGATTCGATTGCCGCGTTGGGGAGGGCTGTAGCCGAGACACAGCGGGAGTTGCTGGAGCAGGTATGCGAAGACTTTGAGCTGGCGTATGCGAGGGGAGAGGTCGATTCGAAACGGCAGGTACTGACTGAAGGGTGTATGGTTATGGAAGCGCTGGGAGAGAATCTGGGTGCGAGGGGCCGGCTCATTACGTGGTATTGCAATACGCAGCTGCGGGAGTATAGGGCGCTGTTCAAGGCCAGTGACGAGGCTGGGAGCTTGGACAACATCTCGAGGCGATATGCGTGGTTTAAGCGGTTGTTGAAAACGTATGAAGAGAGGGATGCGGCTATTTACCCGCGAGACTGGAGGGTGGAGGAAGTGTTGGCCAATGCGTTCTGCGAAGGGACGAGAGACGACTTCAAGAGCATCTTGAGCAAGGCTGTGAGGAAAGACGGAGGTGCAGCTGCGGCATCATCACAGCAAGCAGGACTCGACCCAGATCTACTTCTTAGTTGTCTACAGGAGACACTCGAATTCGAGCAAGGTCTAGAAACGCGGTTCATGAAGCACGAGAGAGCCAGCGTGGACACGACGGCCAGCACAGAGGAGGGTCGACAGCAGCCTTGGGCACATGCAATGAGCGAGGCTTTCGGACCTTACCTGAGCGTCTGGGTCGAAGCGCAAGACAAGATGCTCGACGGCATGATCGCAAAATACAAGAATCAGCCAGCGCTCGGTGCAGAAGAGACATTCAGTCCACAGATGGTCATCACTACGTCGACCGAGCTGTTCAGTGTGTACAGATCGTTACTAGCACAATGTCTGAAGCTGTCGACTGGACAACAGTTAGTTGAACTCTCGAAAGTCTTTGGCAAGTACCTGGGTCGTTATGCTCAGCAGATATTACTGTTCTACATCAGCGAGCGCCCTTCCGGACAAACGCCGTCGAGAGTACCTTCGAAGGAGGACATCGTGTTGGTGCTGAACACTGCCGACTACTGCTACAGCACGAGCACGCAGCTTGAGGAACGCATCAAAAGCCGAATCGACGAGAAGTCCAAGGAACAGGTGGATCTCGAAACGCAGGCAGACGAGTTCATGGGCATCGCAAACGCGGCCGTCCGCAGCTTGGTCCGCAAAGTGGAGGTCGACCTCGAACCAGCTTGGCGAGCCATGCGCAATGTCGGATGGGGACGAATGGAGACCGTCGGCGATCGAAGCCCTTACATCGCGGACATTATCTCTCGACTGAACGAACAGGTGTCAGAGATCATGGACATGATTCACAAGCAACAATATGCTCGAGCTTTCTGCGACAACGTAGTTGAACTACTTGCTACTGCCTTCACTGCCAACACAATGCAGTGCAAGCCAATATCAGAAGTTGGCGCTGAGCAACTCCTTGTGGACTTGATGGCGTTGACCAAGCATGCAGAGCAGATCATTACGGCCAACGCTCCTGAAGGCACAATCGCACCTGCCGGGTTCGTCAAGCGCGCGAACCAGACCATGTCGAGAGTGACACCCCTACTTAAGACACTCCAAGTTCGTCCATCGCCACCAGAGTCGTTGGTGGAAGCATATCTGGTTCACGTAGCTGATAAGTCAGATACCAACTTCCGCAAAGTCCTCGATCTCAAGGGCGTGCGAAAGCAAGATCAACCACAACTCATGGAGATTTTTGTGGCTCACAAGTCAGGGCCACGACATGAGGATCTACCAGCTCAGTCCGCGTTCCTCACTGCGCTCGTCGTTATGACAGGAACGCCGGGTGCCATTGGAGGACTCTCAAACCTCCCATCGCTCAACAATGCCCGCGCACCCAGCATGCCCAACATATTCGACGGTGGTGCGCTTGGCAGCGCATTCCTCAATGCAGCAAAGGATAGTGTGGACAAGCTTGGAACTCCTGCGTTGTCAGCAGTCGGCTCGAGACAAGCTAGTCCACAACCTGGGACGGCTGCACAAGACGGTGCCGTCAATCAAAACCTACGAAACATCGGCAAGTTCTTCAAGCGAGATCTGAGTAGTTTCGGAGGGAGGTTTGGTGGTCCCAAACCGGACGAGTCTGGCAAGTGATAATCTGACTTAAACGCACGTCTTCGCACTGCGCCATGCCGACCCGGTCTAAGGCCAGGCCGCGCGATGCCTCATAATAAACCACGTCTCGCAGCGTTATCGCCATCACGATAAGTTCGAATCAGATACTCTGATAGAGATGACAAGTTCGCGCCATGCGGCGTCCGGCGTGCCAGCTTGTGGCCGCATATATGGCCATTGCAGATTGAAGCGTATCACGGCTAGGAATGAGTCTGATCCCGTCGAGTTCAAGTAAATGCAAGCTTTGAGGACTCCGATAGGCCGATACCTCCGTTGATATGTGGCAGAAGCCCTAGAGCCAGCACACGCGAGAGAGTACAGGCGCCGAGTGCTGTGCTGTGTACATGGTGAATATTGAACTTTGGTTGGCCATGCGCGTGAACTTCTTTTTAGCCGCCGTAGCGGGCCGTGGAGTTGGCGTCAAGGCGTGACAGGGTTTGGCGGCTCTTGCCTTCCATCCCAAAGCATGATTGTGCCTCAGATCGCGAACGAAAGGGATCATTCGATTCAGGAGGCAATCTCCACTATGAGAACCACAGCGGTTGGAGAGACGCCAAATGAGGATGTTTTGCAGACTGGCCGCGCCATGATTATGCATAACATGCAGCAGTCATTTACGAGACTTCGATGCAATGTCCTAGGCCTCGCGACCGAAAGCAACGCTTTCTCCGGTATCAGGTCATGTGGCGATGCATTCTGCTGGCCACTGACCGTCGTCTGGATGTATCGGCAAGCTGAAGTCTTGCAGGCCGTGAAGATCGCTCGAGGGGCCGGCAGCATGTGGAGTCGGAGAGTGCACAGCCTGGCCCGTGCAGGCGTCTACGGTGTTAAGCTTTTGCATGGTTCCGGGCCTTCGAGGACAGCTCACGGCGTCTAAGCAGATCACGGAGTCGGATGAGATGCCGGCCTTTTCGAGAGACGCTCGCATGGTCTTCTAGTGACGGTCGTCAAGATGTTCCTGATTTCAAGCTCTCGTAGCTCGCGTGCAGAGGCCTTGGATGTGACAGTCAGGGAAATGGCTGCTGGCAAGCGCCGCTCGAGGATCGCTGGGGTGCACCTGCCTCGGTGCTGATAGGCCAGCAGCCAAGCCTGGAAACTGCGACCGCGTGGGTCGAGCACACTCGAGGTCAGCGGCAGGAGCGAATCAGGGCCGCAAGTCGTGCCTGCCGTTGCCGGGCCACACCCGCAACCAGCACTGAAAGGGTTTGGGGCCGCAGCTCAACCCCACCGATGCAGTCGAGGCCGGCGCTTAGAGCACCGCCTTTGCTTCTCGTCTGCTCTCGAGCATGAGAGAGCAGCCTCGTGCTGTTGGCCAAACGCTGGCCTGCACTGCTGTGCTGCCGCCCGCGCTAGACCAAGAGGCAATCCGAGTCTGCCCAGGCTGCTAAAAGACTGCTGCAGCCCGCTGCTGTTCCTGTCTGACTTGTTTCAGCTGCACCAATCCTCGTCCATACAAAATCCCAACGTCGTTGGACTCTCAGCCTCGTGAACGCTGCCAACGGGGTAGCCAGCATCGCACGCCCATCGAACTTGTGTGAGCTGGCATCGTCTTCACCGACGCTAGCTTCGTTCTTCCTTATCGCGCAACCGTTATCGACCACCATCCAGTCAGGAACTAGCGACGACTTCTCGATCTCGAACACAGCTGGCCAGGAACGCAGACAACCTGTGCCAGGGCATCTGTCAGATTGCGCAACTCTTCATTGAGACCGCCGCATCTTGAACACAGCGCTCACAAACCGCAAAAATGGTTTCGTTCACCAGCACCATTTCTTTCCTCGCCGCAACGCTCCCTCTTGCCTCCTCACATCTCGTCCTTACATACCCCGGCTGGCGAGGCGACAGCTTGAACACCACCGGCAACGTCAACCAGACGAACGGCTTGAACGGTGCACTAGCTGTCAGTGACAACCACACCGAACAGAGACTCTATCCCTTCGGCCAGCAATGGGAGTACCCATGCGGTGGTACTCCTCTTACTACCAACCGTACATATTGGCCAACGACCGGAGGCGCTGTCGCCTTTGAGCCTGGCTGGTTCACGGGTCATCTGTTCGGCTTGATCTACGTCAACTTGGGTGAGGGCACAAATCCGGTCAACATGAGTCTACCTATGGTCCAGCCATTTCAAATCGCTGGGCCAACAAACGACGCCTATCCAGGTCAGCAGGTCTGTTTGCCGCAGGTGCCCATGCCAGCGGCTCTCAGTCCGAGAAAGCCTGGCGACAACGCAACTATCCAGGTGATCCTGGCCGCTCAGCACGGCGCTGCTTTGTACAGCTGCGTCGACATTACCTTCGCTGAGCCCGGCGACCCAAAAATCGCCCCGGTTAACAAGACCAACTGCTTCAACTCGACTGAGATTGGCTTCAACATGGTCGTCACGTCGAGGAGTCTGCAGAGCGCTGCTAGCGGTCTGTTCCAGCCAAGCAGAATCCTTACCACACTACCAGTTGTCGCTGCTGTTGCCGCTGCATTGATGTGGTGATGACGGAAAGATGGTTCACAGCAGAGATTGAAAGAAAAGATGAACAGACTACGAATCTGACGAACGAGTCTCCTTTCGTTACATAATGGACGTCGAAAAGGGGGCTGGCATTTTTACCTTGCGTATACCAGGAGTTTTTTGGGTCGAAGACAGCATTAAGTGCGGCTACACGCCCCACGCGTCTGAAGGGAATTTCTCTGTATATATGACCACCAGCTAGGCCAGAGGCCACTGGTCTATTTCCTCGATATGATTGAAACAAATACAAAAACATCATATAATATCACACCTTGATCCACTTGCAATATTCGTGAATATCTGTTTTAACGTACTCATTTCAACCGCGCTTCAAAAAGTGCAAACGTACCCATTCCCTGCACCTCCGGCCACCAAGTCTTCACGAGCCTCAGTCCCGCCTCATTCAACAAGCTTTCCCACTCCCCCTCCGTCCGTTCCTTGCTATTCCACAGGTTTAACATGAAGAAATCCACAGTCGCCATGATCGGCGGGCTTCCCACCTCGGAAATCACATTATCATTCACCAGCAAGATCGAGTCCGGCCCCATCGCGTCTCTGGTGTGGCAGAGAGCTTGCAACGCTTGTGCATCCGGCCAGTCGTGCAGTACGGTACGGAAGTAGTATGCTTTTGCGCCTTTGACGGGCTGAGGAGAGAACATGTCGTGCGCCATTGCGCTGACGCCCGAAGGGAGTGGTGAGGTGATGGAGGAGATTACGCCCGGGAGGTCTTGCACGAGAATCGTTCCGGGGAGGAAGGGGAAGGCGTGCCGGAGCCGGGAGGCGTCTTGGGCCAGGTTCCCTCCGACATCGACCAGTACGATCTGTTCGCTTCCCCGTTTATCGGACTCGGAGTTGGCGTTGGCGTTGGAATCCGGGCTGATGTTGGAAATGGTCAGTTTCTCCGTTACGGGGAAGAATTCGAACCATTCTTGGCCCCGGAACTTGCTTTGCGCGCCCATCATCGCGTCGAAACCGGCTCGGACGCGGCTGTCGGACAGGGAGTCGAGGTAGGACATTAGATGGTGCCGGGTACCCATTGTGGATTGGAAGGCACCGTCGTAGGCGTCGGTCGGTGAGCGGAAGTGGGCCTTTTCGAGGTAGGACGCGAGCCCGCTGGCGGATTGGAGTTCGAAGTTTGCGAAATTCACAAAGCCCGCCGCGGGGCCGGGCGAACCCAGGGCTATGCCCAGGGGAAGAGGCTTCCAGGTTTGGAGAGCGAGTTCTTGGACGATGGAGGCGGCGGTGAGCATTCGCATGATGCGTCCTGGAGATGGTGAGCGTTTTTGCGACTTTTTCAATGGACACGGGTAGCGTGGGGGGGCCAAAGCTGGACTCTACCTAGGAGCTCCTTTTCTCCCAGCGTGTTCTGATCGAGCTCATCTAGAGTCATGGGTTGAAAAATTCTTGACTGCGAAGGCTTGGAAAACGCCCATGTCCAACGCGATCTTTGTTGGAACAAGGGCATGATGCTGAAATGGGACGTGAGCCTGTGTTACTGGGATATGGGCTTGATGGTGCTCACTCCGTAACAAAGTTTGGCCAGGGCCACTTCTGGTGGTGCGAGAAGAGTGGCAATCTCGTTCGCTTGGGCAAGCAGACGGAGACGGTCTTGTGTTGTCAGTGCATCACTTGATGATTTATCGGCCAGGAACGCGTGCGCCGAAGCGAGGGCCTTGGTGATTTCCGCAGCTCGCGCTGACATTTTGCACAAAAGTAAATATGATATGTTTGAGGCTGGGCTTCTCAAATTGGGAATTCTTGATAGCGAAAAGGGAACGACTGATTGCAAACAAGATGGGGCAGAAATCTTGCGTTGTGAAAGAAGATTCAGCAGTTTTGGTAAGTAGAAGGGGATGCCCTCGTGCGGCTGAGGGCAGCTACCGCCCTAGGCGACCTACTTCATGACCCTTCGTCTATCAGGCTTGCTGCAGGTCCAACTAGTGTCTAGCACTAGCTTGTTTGCGAAGGGTTGGTAACCAAGTTTTGCTTCAATACACGACGTTGGTTGAAATTTTCATGGCACACGTGTTGATTGTGGCCATTTTCTTTTTCACGCCCACAAAGAAATGGGTAGAGCATGCAATGGAGACAGGCGCACTGAAGTTCATTCCTATGCACATGTATAGCCATGAGAACAAATTGAGCCGGCAAGGCAATTTGTGATGCTCACTTGGCTAGACTTGGGCGCCAAATACGTTGACGGTCTGTGTTGCAGAGGTGATGTTGTGAATTTGGGTGTCGGCCGAAGTCACGTGCAGCAGCGGAGGATTTTTGCAGAATAGGGAACCTATCCACCGTGATGCATGCCTCGCTCCACACACACTCATTGCAGTGAAGAACGCATTTGCACGAAGGTACGGACGCTATGAGAATGCGCGCGAGAGAAATAACTCGTTTCTTTGAACCCGTGGATACGCAGCGAATAATGCAGTACTGTTTGACCACCCAAGCGAGCAGAGAAGAAACTTTGACGTATCGGTGAACTTTCCAATAGAGAGTCACGAACTGAGAAACTCGCAAAGGGCCACTGAGTTTTCGTTGTCTGTGTTCCCACCATTCATTTGTGACTGGTCAGAGCCCCCTCTTTTAGGGTGTAATAGCCGAGAGCTTTCATTCTACAAGATGCCTCGCAGAAGCAAGAAGCAGTACCAACATTCGAAACATCAACATCTCACAACTGAAGACGGCTGGACACACGTGGTTCGCGGTCCATCAATCAAAACGGCGGCTGCCAACGACAAAGCAGAGGCTGCGGCAAATGATTCGAAGCTTCTCAGGCAGGACTACGAAAGTCTCGATGAGATGGAGGCAGGCTACAAGAAAAACAGGGAAATACTTCTCGAACATCCTGTCTTGCAAGAATTTCTCGCGAGACTCGACGCACAACTGACCAGCCATACGAATGTCGAGTGTTCCCATGTGGTCTGCCTGGGTCTGGGACATTTCAGCAAGAGTCAGCACAACTCAATGAAGCAGCTCGTGTTCCTGGAACAGATCGTCAAGGTACTGCAGCAGAGAAAAAGAATTGCCGAGCCAGTTTTCATGTACTTTCAGGATCCGCAGTTCACCAAGCTGGACACACTGTTCCTTACGAACTCTGGCTACCATGTAATCCCATGGCCTCTGAATGGGATGGCCCAAACCATGTACGCGCCAAAGTGGTGGTACAAACGCGGCGATCTTCTACTCATGGGTCCCAAGGAACTCGCCTGCGCGTCCACCCATTTCAGCGAGTCCATGCTCCTTTTCACGCCCCATCTTGAACTTGACACTGAATTTGAGGCTTTCATGTCCGGCCGGCCGGCCATGTATGTCGGAAATGAAATGTCATACATATTCGAATACACCTTTGACGCGTTGCAGTCACTTATAGGCACTTCTCGCGGCCAAGGATTGACTCAGAGATCTCTTGAAGAAATCACGGCACGAGCCCAGACATTGAAAGATCAATATGATTGGCAGCCCGACGTTGAGATCACCGGCAACGATTTTCATTGGTACAACAATCTAGCATTCGGCGTTAGAAAAGTTCCTGTCGGATGGGAAGTTGACGAAGCCGCCAGAAATGCTGAGCTATAAAGATCCGGGAAGATTACGAGGAAGAACTGAAGCTCTGGGGTAGCCCAAGTGTTATCATCAGGAACCTGGTGGAGACTCATCCTGACTTGGAGCAATCCAATCCTACGGAAAGAAGCTCCAGAATTCCAGAAGACAGGCTGGGAAAAGTCGTGGATGGATGACGGCGCTTGTTGAAAATGCCGTGGGTGCTCGGAGAGGGCGAAGAAGTGCTCGCCCATTCGTCTGCACAGGCGTCACACCACTCGGTATTTGTCTTCCTGATCGGATGCTGTAGGGTCTTTTGCACAGGCTCATTTGTTGGAAAACTTGCTGAAGACAAAGTCTTTCCTCATTCACAACACAGCGTTCGGCGAGATTGACATGCGATTCTTGCAACAACAAGCCAATAATCGACAATCGTGGTCAGCTTTCGACCAACCTTATTCGACCACTCTGAACAACGGAGAGGCATGGATCATGGCCTTGTATGCATGGCGCATCGGCCTTCGCTCTCTAGAAGCACTGATATGAGTGTTCCGATCGACGATCGGGTCACGGACGACTTGTGCATTCCACACTGTTGGAAGATAGAGACACGTGGAAATGAAATTCAAAGCCAGAAAAGCCATGCTGGTCACTGTGAACCTGTAGAGCCACAGCATGGACCTATTCGCGCGAGAGGCATGTTAGTGGGGGGGAGGGGGTGGGCCTATGTTCCAGGATGCCTGGTACACTTGTTGATAAGATAAAGAGTGAGCACAAGCGGCGACGGACGATGAAATGCAGCGGTGGCAGGTAGGTTCAACCTTTTCAGCGCCTCAACCGATCCACATAGTACCCCTGCAACACACATGAGACACTGACCCTGCCGCTCATGCACTCGTGAAGCCGGCACGTCGCGCACAGTCAAACCAGGACCTGGACTCTTTTGCTATGCTTGGGCTGGTGTGAGGCTAGTCATCCTGACAGGGCCGAAAGAGTCGCGTAAACAGACTTGAGAGCTGATTGATAGCATTTTGAACCGCCCGGATGCAGTGCGGAGCTCCATTGCTCTTTTGTCTAGTGAGGCCATGCAAGCTCGTTCTTGCTGTTGCGGTCGGATTCGTCGCCAAGTCCGCCAATGAACCTACTTACGAATATACCCAGACGCTTCACCGCTCAAATGCGTGCCATTCGATGCACTAGAGGATCCCTCAATGCATGTTCCAAATTTTCACAGCTGCCAGCTCTTCGACACTGTCTTGGATCCATTGAAAATGGGCTGATGCAGGGCAAGATCCAGGCATCAACATACTTCGACACGGCGGGCTGATTCCCCGCACCTCGCACTCCGGAGTGTCCGATCGCGTCGAGACCGGCGTTGACGCGGTCGTGTGACGCCCAGTCACGCTCGAGGTGCGAACAAAAGCTTGAAGCCTTGTGTGCCGTCATATTGCAGACAGAGTTGCGAGTGACTGTATCATCTACGATGCGGTCATTTGGACGTTGTTCTCCCTCACGTGAGCTGGACTCCAACGATCTGCTTGATCTTCTCTCAAGACTTCCGTTTGCTTCTATCGTCCGCTACGAAGTTTTTTACTCAGCCTCGCTCTCGCGTCATCGGAAACTGCTCTCAAGTTTTAGCCTTTTCGTGTTCTTGCTTTCCGTATCTGGCTCGGGTTTTGTGCAGGTTTCGGCTGATCGACTGCCGTTCCGAATTGGCCGGCATGTCTTATTTCTCGATAGTTCGCCCGAGATCTGAATTCCTTCTCAGACAGTTGTTATGCAAAGTAATCCGAAGATGGCCAGACGTTCGAGGCGGTGTAGACACCGAAAGAACATGCAAAGCTAGCTTCGATGATCTGACTTGGTGGTGAGCCTGACCGTTATCACGCAGCTTGCAGCGAGCACGCACAGTCGGTTGAGTCCGACCTCGAAATCTTCCGTCGTTCCAGACTGCACTGTTCGAATGGCTGCATAAGCGGCCCTGGTCAAGCTGCAGCTGCCGCCGTGAGGCGTTGAAGGCACCTGCCGTAAGCTGATTGCGACGTCCGCGAGCGCATTGGAGGAGTTCATTCGCTTGTAAGCGACTCGTTTGGCCGTTCGTGAGGTCCGGCCAGCCTTGTCTTGGGCTGGAACAGCCTGATCTCAACGCCCGGAGGTGCGGCCACGAGACTGGCCACTTGCTCACTTGGGAAACCACCGCGCCTCGATCCAGCAGTCTGTTCCAAAACTCACCAGGTCCTGGATGGGTCTTGTCTCGTGGGGTCGAACATCGCAGCGCGCGATGCCGTATACGAGTAGATGCCAGTGAGACTCTGCGCGCAGACGTGCTCACTGTCTCCATAAGTATGCAGCGATCTGCGAAAACTTCGCATCCGCGTACCCGGTCGGATCCAGCAAAGCCCCGTTCTCTATGAGGCTATTCAAGGAACGCGCAGTTCGGTCGCAGCCCGAATACCAACTGCGCGTCCTTGGTGATGCGGTTCCAGTGGTGGTTGGGTCAGCTTACAGCCTTGTTCATGGTCCGATGGATCCCTTGGCAGCGTGGCAGCGTACCATGCGCTTCAGCCCGTCTAGCTGGCAATCGCCATGCGGTGTTTTGCGACATCATTGCTCGGAGCGGCGCAGGTGGTGCGGTGCGGTGCGGTGCAGCATTCCTTCGTGTTGGTCTGACTGTGAGACTGGGGCCTGGGGCTTGGGATCCAACAGTCCAACTCAACGATTTCTCTCGTATAAGGCGTGTCAGCATCCTGTTCTTTTCCCTGCTGTTTTGCGATCTGTCTCATCGACTCTTGTGATACCCCATCTGAGCTTCACTGCACAACATCTACGACACTTCACATATCAGCCTCGTCTGAATACCACATTATCCACCAGCTTTCTACGACCCATAATACCAGAACACGACATCTATCCACTACACAATAATAGTTCTAGCAACACAACAGTCATGTCTACCTACCAGCACAACTCCTTCGCCGTCGTCGACGCCGTGCCAGACGTCATGATCGACAGAGTCGACGAAGACGCATGCGGCCTCGCAACCATCGCAACCAAGACCACCACCGCCGACTTCTCAACTCTCTCAACCTTCCAACGCTCTAACCTTTCCCGAAGATACTCCGACACCGTCTCCACCATCTCCCAGTCCACCGTCTCCTCCATCGAGACACCTGAGCCCGCCAGCTTCGAAGACAACAGCGCTTCTTTCGAAGACTACGAAGCCTTCCCTGTCGAGAGGCGGAGCATGGTTTTCGTCGGCGTCCAGGGTTCCGTTCCGCAGAGGAAGACGCGTCGTGGTGCAAAGAAGCTTTTTTTCCCTGGTCGTTGCTGAATGGCGGCGCGAGAGCGGGTCAATCTGGGGTTAATTGATCGATCGACAAGCGGCAGATGGTGACGGAACTGCACTGGCGAGTTGGTGTATATCAACGGTCTTGTACGAAGTACGAATCAGAGTGACGAGTATGCGGCATTTCACGATAGCGATGACATATACCAATTTATTTTGCGGCGTTGAAGCCTCCAGTTGGAGTGCTTCACGACTAGCTCTTTCGAACATTCGAAAAAAATTAAAAAAATCCCATTGCGCAAGACATGGACTCGCTGATGAAATGAGCCTAACGTGTGTCCGCCCGCAGAAACAAGTGGCGGTATTTTGACGGCTATCTTGTTCCCATCGTCGCCTTCTTTTCTAGAGTGCTGGTCACACTAGCTGTTTACCCCGCCAAACCAAGTCGTCTGGCCCGTGGTTCCACGCCTCCCCTCTCCGCCTATACAGCGTCGAGCCAGCCAAGCATTCGATTAGACCCAACTCAATCGACAGTCCGCAACAACATTTGCCGATGTTGATGTATGCCGCGTCACTCGATCGTTGTGCGGAACAAAAACATGTCGTCATTGGTCATCTGCGAACAACTCTCATGCTTGGTTCACCATCTTGACTTCAACGCAGAGTCAAATCGTGCGTTTGCACCAATACTTTGGGATACGGGTCACCTGAAAGTATCATATTTTGGAGAAGAGACTTTACGCAGCATCTTGAGCGAGTACGCTATGGTGGGGATGCACTTTACAGTTATTGGCAAACTTCTTTGTATGACCGCCGAGATCTGTCGATTCGACAGCTGACTGTGTGTTGCCGAACTTGTCAGAGTAAGTTGGTGAATGGCTCTGCCCTTTTTGTGGACTGGTGAAATTGGCGAAGTACCTTCCTGTCTACTCATCCATCTGTATGTGTGCCTGATACCTCATCGGGATACCTGTGACGGTATCACCGCGTGTACTTGCACTATTTCATATCCTAGTCCTGAGCCAGATACTCACCCCAGTACATAGAAGAGTACATACAGAGCCATCGATCGAAGTCGGTTGAATGAGACACCATCATCGACTCCTCCCAACCCACCACTCCCCCATCTCGTATCCGACCCACGATAACTCTCCTCAGATCCCACTCCAATGCTCCGGCCTCACCGTCCAATCCCTCGGCTCCTCGTATCCCTCCATGTTCTGAATGTCCGTGATCTGATCCGCGTTCGGCAGCTTCCTCGGACACCTTCGCCAGAAAGCCGACTCGTATCGTTCCGGCAACTCCCCTACGAGGCCGAATGTTGTTGGCATCGATGTGAACTCGCTGCCGAGCCTCCAATTGTAGTCGTTGCCGTGATGGAGCCCGGGCTGATGTGAAGTGGAGAGGATGCGTGCTATCATGTCGGTGTTGGTTCTGCTGGTGCTGAGGAGGAGGGCGAAGGTTATGCGTTCGGAAGGGGACGGGTGTGGTTCGAGGATTGTGAAGTCGGTGGCACCGTGGAGGAGGCACAGCCAGGCCATTCCAGAGGCTGGAGGAGCGGGTTTGGTCTTGGTCTTGGTGGCGAAAGGGATTGTCCAAGAGGACTTGCACGAGCAGCGGTCCGTGTCGTGTGCGGTCGTCAGTGCGTATAGTTCGTGGACGTCGCACTGCAAATTCAAGCGAGCCTTTTCCGCGTCCTTCTTGTATCTGTCTCTGATACACTGAGGGAATCCGACAAATTCTGCCCGTCCCTCCCAGAAATGCTCGCCGATCTTCACGGGTTCGACGACGCTGACGCGGCCCAGCACGATGCCTCTCACGGAGAGTACGGCGCTGTCGTGATTGAGCTTGATGTGCATTCGAGAGATGCTGTGAAGCCTTGTGAGAGTATCGGAGTGGGTGCAAGTCGTGCCGTAATCGAGCGTCGTGTACATTTGCCTTGTCTCTTTGATGCTTGTGGCCGTCCATGTCGGGACCCAGGAGACGGCGTTCATGCGAGGTCTGAAGGCGTTGATGACCGGTCCGCCGGGGCCGTTCTTGCTGCTGTTCGCATCTTTATTTCTTTTCTGTCCTGCTGCCGAGCGGGAGAAGCGAAGCTTGAACTTTTGAAAAGACGCCGATATTGTCGACCAGTCATCCTTGTGATCCGTAGTTGAGCTATTGGACCCATCATTGCCATCATGAGCGATATCCGCAACGGCGGACGGCACTATGTCGATTTGACGCAGCCTGAGCTGACGAATGAACTTCAAGTTACCCTGTTCATTGGCTATAACCACCGTTGCCTCAGCAAGGACTTGCACGGCGCGATCTTGATACGTCGAATTGATCGGCCAGTCCAAGAGATACAAACCGCGCAAGCCAAAGATTCGGTCGTGCAACTGCGTCGCCTGCCTCGAGGCCGATCGCTGCACCACATCGCTCAGCTTGAGCATGCCGCCTTTTTGACAGTCTTCGCGTATTCGAATGATGTTCTGCATTTCGTCAAAGTCTCCCCACTGAAAAGCTTGCCAGCTCGCCCTGTATGGCCCGCAGTGGAACTGCGCTCTTTCGGCCAGGGCGATTTCTTGGAGCGTCCAGACGCGTTTGAACCAGTCGGAGCCGTTCATGAAGTCGCGCCCTTTTTTCCATGCTTCCGTGTCTCCGAGCAAAGCCGTCCGGTCGTTTCTTTGCAGGTAAGTCCAGTACCGCTCGAAAGCTTGACCGGCGACGGCGGCGCCCGTGCCTAGCCAAACGAGCACCACTGATGCGGATTTGTAAAGGTCGCCCATCAATGCCACCTGAACCGCCTTTTCGGCTTCATCTTGCTGGTTAATGCACACGGCATCGACCCACAGGTACTTGGATCTGTCAAGGTACGATGCGAATTTCCACAGCGCATCGTGGAGATTTTGGGTCACGGATACTTCTTGCCCGTTGCAAATCAGCAGTCGGCGAGACGGAGAGGAGCCCCAAACATAGGACAGAGCAGCAAACTTGGGGCGTTTGCGGCCAGTCAAATTAAGAGAAACTGTATGAAAGGTACATCGAATGGCGAAGTCGCGGAACTTGTCTCCCTCTTTCCCAGCTAAACAAGTGCCTTCGATCTCAATCACGCGGATAGACCCATATGAAAGCTTCTCATACATCTTAAATTCAACGTGCAAACATCTTGGCGGACTGGAAATCAGATATAAATAGACATGTGCGAGCAGCTAGAAATGTGGGGTGGCGGAATCTAGACCTATTCTGGCATGATCAATACGCCTTCTCACGGGCCTATTCAGTGGCCAGACCTGGTGTTGCGGGCGTATATAAAGGTTCGATAAATGAACCCCACCCGCCCGCAAGGGGGATCATCTCCTAGATCGCAACACCGGTTCGACGTTCTCTCAAATGCCACGAAGTAGCGTCATGGTGATCCCGAACTAGACACAAATAGGGCTGAGTCTGCACGGACTGTCATATGGCGATGTGCATGGAGTCTCTGCGCACCGCCGAGGGTGACCACACCAGCAGCGGAAGCGGTCTCGAGAGTAGTAGACTTGTGCAATGACTTATACCTTTTTGGGCACCGGGGTTTTTGCGTCTCACTCACAAGCTTCAGTGCTGTCTGAGCAAATGCGCAACGTTCACATATTCTCGGGCTGACACGTCCTGGTACTGCGAAATGTCGGCCCTGTCGGTCATCCGGGCACGATATGAGCAGACGCTGATTTCCGACTTTCTGACAGCCTATCGGTCGTTCGTGAGTTAGAGTTTCGAAATTTTGGAGTCATGTAATTACGACGCCATGATTGGGATTCCTGCTGGGAACCATGCTTGGTGAAGGGCACGTAAGCATTGCTTGCGGGAATCACCTGGACACTCTCGAGCACACTGGTCCACGACGCCGTAACAGAACCTTGCTGGAGGCACATACAGATAACTCATGGATTCATAATTGAGGTCGCCTCGGCCCACCAAACGCATTGGAGACCTAGCGTTACTGACAGCCTCATTCCTTTGGAACACCCGCATTCTCGGCGAAAGTCCGACAATCACGCACACACGACGCACCACAGCTCAACAAGGCAGGCTATTGTGCTAAGCTAACATTCGAACAATTCTGGTCGCCTGTTTCTGTTGTTTGCCACTTCGGTTTCGCCATTTTTCATAATCTGAAGCCCCCCTTCGTGACCGTTGCCACACGAACCTTCTTTGTAAAGCCAATCAAACCATGACGATTGTGCATATTGGTACTACCCATCCTATCGGTAGGATGCGTGAATGTTGCCGACTGCCATCTTCCCCTCAGTCTTCTTCGAATTCCGCGCCGAAGTGACCGATGCCCATCGAGCCCGTTTCGCGCGCGAACTGAAATCGCTCAAAGCCCTTCCTAGCGTCAAAGAAAACGGACTGATCGTCGGAGGCGCCTCGATCACAGATCCGGTTGAACGAAGCCAGGGCTTCCAGCATGCGCTACTGAGCTTTCACGAAGATCAGGCGGCCTTGGTGGAGTATCAGGCGTCGCGTGAGCATCACGAGTAAGTCGAATTTTTTTTTTTTGAGTCGCAGGCTTGCAGATTCTGAGGGTTGTGTCTGGAAGCAATTACTGATTGCCCGCATCGGCAGGGTGATTTCGAATCTGTTTTTGCCGTTCAAGGAGAATTTGGTCAGATACGATTTGAGATCGCAGATGAGGATGAGCATATGTTGGAATTTTTGTCGAGGGGGTTATCATATCAGGGCTTGCCGAGGAAGGCGTTATAGGGCAACAAGTTTCTGTAATAAAGGAGTTCCTTAGAGCGATGCGCTCGTGGTTCTCGATCTCACATCCATATGGCTCAATCGTCAATCCTGGCATCACATTAATTGAGGTCTTTACAATTGCATGTCCGATATACTAGAGTAAGTATCCACGTTATCGGCTAGCCAACCGGGTATCGGGCGTTCGTGGCGTTAGAAAGCAGGAAGACAGCATTCGGATACAGATTGAACAGTCTCTAAGACCGCAAGAAAGAGATTTACGGAAGATAAGATCAGAAAGACGCCTCGCATTCCATTTCTATCACATGCTTCCGTTGAATTGGTCATTCAACTGTGACAGCTTGTAGGTCGATCGGAACATATTTTCATTCGCCCGCTACTGCTTCTTCAGGGCAGACTCATTCATTTCGGTCGCCAAGAGAGCTTGCCATTGCTTCCACGCCCCATGTCAGTCCTTGCCGTCACAACCCAGACACGCAGCTTGGCTGCTCGAAATTGATGTACCGCACTTCGGGCACTTGATAATAGTTGACATGATGCAACCTCAGTTGGGAGGCTTTCCAAAACAATTTGACAGATTCGTAGAAGAGTGGTGGGGTCAAGCACAGGTTTGATCAGAAGTGTAATCGGATATGACACAAGCAAAACAATGTGAGCATGTTCGCCAATTTATGCTCTCAATTGCAGGCACAGCGGGACCGAGAGAATCGGAATGAGTTGTAATGTGCGTGTTGTTCTTGCAATATATCGAACCACGCAAGCGATGCGCCTCAAGGGGGACACGTTAGGCGCTCGGTTGGCTGGTGTTTTCGCGGTCATGGAAACCAATACGTGACTTCGACCTCGTGGAGAATAGTGGTAAAGCCAACAAGTCCACTGCAGCCTTGCTGTCGCCGTATACAGCACGAGCTCGCAAGACGTAGCTGGTGACTGGCGGTTCTGCTCGTCAATGCCCTTGCTGAGCAGGTCGTGGTTTTCACAAAATTGTTCACCCAAAACGGCATGTGGCATTCTTTCAGTCTTCTCAACAGGATGCTGCAGTACTCTTGTTGGTCCTATGGCTGTCTGATTATGTGTCCTACATGGTGACCGCAACCTGATGCCTGACGTGGATGCCAGCAATCGCTGTCGTGCCGAATCTTCGGCGCGGAAAAATAGCATGCCCGGTTTCTCCAATCTACCGGAAGCTGGTCTCGGAACATCGTCTCATCTTTTCAACTTCCGGCCGTTGGATTGAACAGTCACCAACGAATCTGCTTTACAAAGCCGAGCGGTATTGAGCGCCTCGAACGAGTATCGCTTCTCACGACATATTTAACGTTGATCCAAGACTCACACGACCCGTGATGAGACTTGTTTCCCAGCAATGACATCTAGCAGAATGTGAGCGGCCATGATGCCACTTTTACTTTGGTTTTCTATAGTAGATGCGCCAACATGCGGTGTCAAAATGACGTTCTCGTTGGTCAAAAGGTCTCTGTATGCTTCAAGCGTGACCGGTTCTATCTCGGTAGAGTCCAGAGCAGCGCTCCATATGCTTTTACTGGACAGCGCGTGAGCAAGAGCGGCTTCGTCAACGATCCCACCCCTCGAGCAATTTATCAAGATTGAATTACTCCTCATTTGCTGCAGTTGTGTTTCCGAAATCATGTTGCGCGTCCCAGTGGTCAAAGGAACGTGGAGGGTCACCACGTCTCCTTTGTCGAGCAGTTCGTCCAGGTCGGAGACCCGAACATGAGGCGTTTCTTTCCAGACATCTGAGGGTGCAAAGGGGTCGTAAGCGATGATGTGACCCGACATTGCGCCAAGCCATTTCTGAGCAACACCATGGCCGATGTTACCCATACCAACGACGCCAATGGTCTTTTCGAAAAGCGACTGCCCCAGCAGCTTGGAGCGGACTACTCTCTCGCCTCTGCGTAATAACCAGTCAAGCTCCGTGACACGGCGCGCGAGACACAGAGCCAGGCTCAAAGTCAGTTCGGCAACAGCCTCGCTGTTCATGGCCGGAGTGTTGCAAACCGCGACCCCGGCCTTCTTTGCAGCTGCAAGGTCCACATTATCCACCCCGGTACCCTGCTTGACGATCACCTTGAGTTTGGCAATGTTTGCAAAGTCCTCAGCTGTAATGCGTGATTCTGAGCGGATCAAGATACCGCCCGCTTCCGTGCGCCACTGAGCTCGTCTGGGATCGGTGTTACGCACAATTTCAAACGGAGAATCGGTCAAAATCTTGATAGCGTAGGGATGGTATGGATCCAGAACGAAAAGCTTGGGTCCCGTCATTTTGAGGAATCGGTGAGATGATCGATGGAGGTTGACTGATTATTGATGAGAAGTAAGGCTTTTGAAGAACAATAAATCACCACCCTTGATGCAATCGCGCCGGATGCACTGTCCGGGACTCCTTCAGGGACAAGCTGTGATCTTCTCAGCTGGAGCGTTCGCGCACCCAGAGGTAGAGGATTCTTCGGGCAACTTCCGGGATTCGCCCCGAGCGGGTTAAGCCGACAAACACGCGTATCCCCAAGACTCAGACGTTGGCCACTGGCGATTAGACTCGTTGATGATCCATCGAAACCTTCTGCTGAATAGTCGCAACCTTTTGGCGCGCATGCAGCGAGCACAAGTGGGTGGCGTCCTGGTCTCAAGAGCGTGATCGCAGACACCAGCGGGTCTCAAGCGCCTTCATCACACAGTCCAATGATCGCTGGATGATACCGAGGTGTGTAATACACAGATTATTGAGGCTTCAGACCGCAAAATGATGCCCATCGCCGCGAACTGATGCCCATCAGCTGTCTAGGAGCTGTCGACGGACTGTCTGCCAATTATGTGTCTTGAGCTGCATCTCAGCAGTAGGCAAGAGACCAAGGGAGGTAGGAGCCCATTTTTTGATTCAATGTCTATTGCAAATAGGAAGACTCAAACCCTTTCAAGTCAATTTGACTGACAGACTCAATCGCAAAAACAACATCCGAGGTCGAACTCTGAATGGCCCAATGGTGGCAGGGCAAACGTCCAGTTTGGACAATCAGGATGTGAAAGCTCGCAACGATCCAACAAGGACTCCCTCAGAGATGGGCTCCATCGAGGAAGCTGCTAGGCCGCGACGAATAATTAGAGACCAAGGCTAAGCTTTCCCCGCAACCACTACCCGGGACCCGCTTGAAACGTTCGCTGAGTATTGAACCCCACAGCTGTGTTAGCTTCTTAAGTGGATGGTGATGGCTCTTCCAGGCGGTATATTCTTGCAGGGTCACTGCTTTGGCCAGGGCTGTGCTTATGAGCGCGCGGCGTGAATTCACCAACTCTCAGTCGGACGTGATGATGGCGTATCCAACGACATGCAACGCTCAACTGTTCTATAAGTTGATGTTGTCTGGCAACGTCGCCCCGACTTTCTCTCATTCGACGTAGTTTCTTCGACCGTCTGCCAAGCTTCCAACATGGCCACCGACCATACCAGAGACCGAGCTCCTCCTAAGCAGTGGTACTACGTCTTGTCCATCTTGGTCATCGCCAGTGGCGGCATACCCAAAGGTAGGAAGTCTAAACAGAATCGGACCACAATCGGACCGTCAACGCTGACGTCCTCACAGGCTACGACGAAGGCGGTTATAGCTCGTCTGTGAAACTCCCATCTTTCGAGCAGGGCTTTGGTCTCGTCTCCTCCAAGTAGGTGACATATCCCACCGGTCTCGCCAGCCGCGTGGGCAACATCACATCATTCGCCACTCTAGGGTGCATCTTTGGCGCGCTTTTCGCCTCCTATCTCAATGATCGCTATGGTCGCTTGAAGGTCTGGCGTTTTGCATGGCTTCTCTGGGCAAGTGGAGCTTTCATGCAGTGTTTCGCCAGCGGCGACTACGGGTTCCTCCTCTTTGCGAGGATCTGGACGGGCATTAATGCTGGCGTGCTTACCGTCGTGTCGTCGGTCTCTCTGGCCGAGATTGCTGGGACCAGAGCGAGAGGCTTGGTGGTCTCCTGTTACATGGCGACATGCCTCTTCTGGTTTTACCCTTGGTAAGGGCTAGCGGAATTCTATGACAAGATAGATGCTGACGGGAAAAGGCTATTTTATCAACTACGCAGCGTCGTTAAATCTTCCTCACACGGCCAGACTACAGTAGCGAGTCGTGCAGGCTGTCCCTTTGATACCCACTGGCCTTGCTTGGATAGGCTCTTGTGTAATTCCAGAATCGCCTTCCTGGCTAGCATCCAAAGACTGCATCGCAGGTTCCCAGAGAGCTCTATCAAAACTGCGGAGTGCCCCATTCGACTCACCAGAAATTGATCGCGAGGTATTAGTCCTGGCCCACGGACAACACATCAATACCGTCGGCTTCAACGGCGACATGTTCAAAATCATAAGGGAGACGTTCACCGATAGATTTCTCCGCAAGCGTTTGCTGCTAGTCTGGATAATACAAGCCATCGCCCAGTGGTCGGAAGGACAGGGCATCAGCTACTACATCCCGAAAATCTTCCACTACGCAGGACGAGACTCGGCGTCGGGCGATCTCGTATCGAGCGGCGTATACGGCATCGTCAAGTTCGTCGTGACCATGATCTACGCCACCGTCTGGTTGGCCGGGCTCTGCACGAGTGAATTCATCTACACGTCCGAGATCTTCACGATGCGACACCGGAACTTTGCGTATGCGACGGCGAATTGCATGCACTGGGCTTGCCAGTTTGCTCTCGTCAAGGCCGTGCCGGTCATGTTCGTGACGCTCGATGTTTGGGGAGTGTTTGTCTTTTTTTTTTTTTTTTTTTTTTTTGCGGCCGTCACGGCGTTCGGGCTCGTCTTCCTCGCTGTCGCAGCCCCGGAGACGAAGAGGGTGCCGAGTGTGTGTATGGAGGTGTTGTTCAGTGGCAAGTAGTATCTTGGCTTCGAGGCTCGGGTTCCGGCGAGCTTTAGGGAGGAGAGAGAGGTCGCGGAGATTGTAGGGTTCATCAAGGAGGAAGAAGCGGAAGGGGCGGGGTGTTCACAAGTTGAATATGAATCTGAGCGCAGGGAGCGAAGAAGCTGTGAGTGAATTCAAGGAGAAGTAGTCTATGCAAGCCACCAGCGAAAGAGGGCGTCTCTTGGACAATGATGTTTTCCCAATTCTGCATCGTACAAGCGCTTCGCAGTCTCAACAAAGAGTTTCATCCTCGGCACATGACTCTCCCCGTACCATTGCAAGCACAAGTCGTGCCAAGGTCGAAAATGTCGAGACTGATCTGCTCGGAGCTGGGAATCTATTCGTGTCGGTTATGTGCATGTGAGCATCCTAGGCTCCCTCGGGAACGGCGAATTTGATTGAAGCCGACATGCTTGGAAATTCGATTCTTGTCCCTTTCTTTACAAGTGGCACGAATAATCGATCGCAGGAGATGAAGGCATCTTCGCAGATCTGGTCAAAAGTATGGATTGTGCGAATGTTGGCATGGTAGTAAACTCCGATTGTCAAGACTATCTTGCCTCCCGGGAAGCCGGACGCTCGCCGGCAACTCCTCAGTCTCAGAGATGCCGAAAGATCTCAGCATCCCGACCAAGTTACGTCGCCAGCGAATATCATCAAAGTGTGAATCATGTCGAGCGAACCGCGGGAGAGGCAGTCAAAAAGTCAAGCCAGGGGGTAACCTTGGCAGGGGTGCAAGTCCAGCGCGGACAACAACAGGTCGACCACCAACCAGGTCACCGGAACGTCTTCACGGGTAAACCAACAATGTGGGCCTCTTGCAGCGAGCTCCTTGAGCCGACAGAAGAGCGATCATCGACTTGCAGCACTATTAGTCAGGATCATACCCATTTGCCAGGACGCAGAGCCGGAGAAGCACAATTTGAGGAATTATTTCGCCGACGAGAAAGTTCGGTCAGGATTGAGAAAGAATCCTTTTACACGTGGTCCAATGTCCGACGGTTGGCCCGTGTGCAAGAGGGATTCGAACACGGCTGCCTAGACTCACTTATCAGTTGATCGCGCTGAATTGCGACTTTTTCTGAGTGAGATGAGGCTCATCATTGGGTTGTTTTGCTGACCCTTCGAGCGGGCAGACCCATTCGGGCACGCCAGAATGCCGATCCCTAAAGAGCAGCTCGACGAGTCCCGACGGAGGCCATGCAGCCCGCAGTCCCGCACGCGAGCAGTTGGGCCACCAAGTTGGGTCGGGAACACATGGCGTGGCATGCAAGGGCGTGCTTGGTGGAGACAACGTGCATACGCGTTCATGGCCGCGGGAAAGGTTCATGTTCGGTGAGTACGCTCTCATCTCGTCTCGCGCGCCGGGGAACTGAATGAAGGAGGGATTCTTGGGGTATGGTAACACGACAGCGAGCAAAATGCACTTTGCATCTGAATGAGTGAGGACGTGAAAGGGGATAACATGGGATGGAATCGCTTGGTGTGGGTAGCGCATTGAATTTCCAGTATGACGCGGGAAGAGGAAGCATGTGTTTGATTGAGGTGATTTCCCGGACATGCGAGGTAATAATAGGACATGTCCGTCGCAAAAAAAAACCAAAAAAAACCGGTCAGATGCTATTCAATGCCTTGGAAATGATGAGATGCGAGCAGAAAGGGGAGAGAGTAAGATGAGATGGATGCGTTGTTCGCCGTGAAAGTGTGCCGCGCCGACTGTGAAACATGGCAGCGGTCGACAAGTACATGTTGGAGGCTTTTTCGCTCTGTTCCTGTCTCGTCTGTCGTACGTGTATATCAATCTCCACCGTGTCGCAGACTGTACAGTATTGTACCCATCCAGAGCAAAGTTTCTGCTTGCTGGCAGTGAAAGGTGCACGTGCAGCTGCTGCCGACAAGCTAAGGTGAACTAAAACGAGACGACTGACTTCAGCCTCGATTCAACCCACCACCCTCGTCATATCGCTTCTCCACTCAGCACCAGGAGAACGTCTCCCTGTATTCTCTTCACTACAGCTTCTGCCACCTCTTACTGCAAGTCTTCCTCTCACGCCGGCGCGATGGCGTCAGACAAGCCCGCCGTGCTGATTATCGGCGGTCTCGGTACGTTGCATTTCTGTCGCCAATCTGCCCCTCCCAAGTTTCCCCTCCAAAGCTCTGCCTGCACGCTCTCTGCCACAACCAGCATGCGGATTGACAATCTGAGTGAAGACTTGGTCGCAAGACCGTGGACAGTCCATCTATCTCGGCCTGGACAGTCTGGTAGCTCAATTCGCTGACCTCCATTCGCGCTACAGGCTACGTTGGACGCTTTATTGCCCTTCACATCCACCAGAACAACCTCGCCTCCGAGCTTCGCCTCGTCGACAAAGTCCTCCCCGAACTCGCATACCTCGCGCCCGAATTTTCAGAAGCATGTTCGAGAGATAGATTCATGCAAGCCGACGCAAGTCGCGAGCGTACGTTCCCTCTTTCCTGATCCCAGTCCACCTGGCACTTGTCCAGACCCGAGGCCAACAACTAGCCGGACCCGCCACGCGATCGGCCCTGCAACGAGCTGCTGGCAATTGCCGTCGGCGGGGAAGAGATCCGGTGGCCGTCTTGTGGGCCCCCCCGAGACCTACGCATGCGAGACACACAGACCGATTATGCAAGACATATCTGCATGCATACGACCGATCCACCGTGCTGACCTGTGCTCGTATAGAATCACTTGAAAAGATCTTCACACCCGTCACAGCCCCTTCCTATACCCATGTCTTCAATTGTGGCGGCGAGACGCGCTATTCGCAAGAGGACTCTGTCTACCAAGTTCGCTCCACACTTCTCACCACAGTCCTAGCAAAAGAGTGCGCTCGCCGTAACATACCCGCCTACGTCGAATTCAGCACTGGCCTCGTCTACAAGCCCCCGACCTCATCACTTCTCAACTCTGGTGGTTGTACCGAGACCTCCCCTTTAAAACCCGGGCCCAAGCTCGCCAAAGCGAAACTCGATGCCGAGACGGTACTGGCGAAGGTCCGCGCCGAGACGAATGGAGCCTTGAACTACGCGATCCTGCGAATAGCGCACGTGTACGGGGATTATGAGACGGGGCACTTGTCGCGAGCGCTTTGCATGGCGAGGGTGCACCAGGAGCGGGGGCAGGAGATGAAGTTCTTGTATGGGAAAGAGATGCGCCAAAACACCGTGCACGTACTGGACGTCGCTACGGCAGCGTGGCGTGCCGCACTTTGGGTGACCGGGCCTCTGAATCCCAAGGGCCTCTTGCCCGCTGGTGTTGCATCAGCTGCAGACATCACGGAGCCGGATGCGGCGCGAGCTTTCAATATCGTTGACGAGGGGGATACGTCGCAGGGCACGATTGCGGAACTGATGGCGCAGCAATTCAACATCAAGACGGGTTTCACGAACAGCTTGATCAGCAGTTTTGCCAGATTCAACCTGGATTCGGTTGTGGAGGATGTGAACGAGGAGATGTTGCAGCCTTGGGCAGACCTCTTGCAGGCCAAGAGTATCACGAGGTGTCCGATCACGCCATTCATGGAGAAAGAATTGCTTCACGATGCAGATCTGTGCATGAGCGGGAAGAAGGCCAGGGAAGTTTTGGAGTGGAAAGTCGGTGCAGGGAGAGAAAAGCTGAACAAGGGGAGTCTGGAAGCTATCGTGAACAGCTACCAGAAGATGGCATGGTGGCCGTAAATTCTGGATTGGATGAGTTGGACCCAGGTCAAGCTCTGAATCTCACCACAAGTCAAGCCCTGTATCATGTGATGAAAAGGCCAGAGAGCGAAAAGATCGGCTTACTTATATCGTACTTGAGAACCTCTTCAGCGTCGCGATGGCAAGGCATGGAACGGCGGTCCTGCATGGGCGGCGTTTGGATATACCTGTTGCCATCTGGAAAGTATGGTCGTGTGATGGAGAAGTAGAGGAGAAACAATATCTTGTCCTAAAAACTTACCCATGATCACCCACCACCACATTCACGTTCGCTTCCTCAAAGCCAGTATATCCTTCAATTTCACAACGTTCTTTGCGCCCCAGCCGGTCTTGCCACTGGCTATCTCTGGTCGCACTTGTGCATACCAACCCCACGTCTTCCTGTCAAGCCCAGCAGGGCCTATTTCCGGCAACCACGACTTGTAAAGAGAGTCGATACATTTCAGCAGCATGCCCAGGTTCTGTTCGACCTCCTCCGCCCTCGCAGCCGCACTCTGCTTCCTTGCAGTCTTCCCCACCTCGCTCCGCGGAACCGATCCCGCAGCCCGGAGCAAATACGAACGCGCCGACTGGGGAGTATAAATCGGCATCACGTTCCCGTTGTTTCCGGCACCCGCGCCAGCAATGTTTGACGATTTCAGAGCTTCGAGGTCGAGACCCCACAGAGGAGACTCCTTCTCCGCGTCAGCTTCGTCATCGTTCCGACCGTGAAGCGTCCCCTGACTCGCCATGTCCACCTCCGCCGTGCCCCACCGATCCTCTTCGTCGCCCGAACGGCGCATCACCCGGATGTCCTTGCCCATGATCCGCACGCTCGGCTGCCCGGAACCCCAGCCCTGTTCCTGTGCGCTCGTGCCGGATTCGATGCCGAGATCGACGGCTCGCGCGCGGCTCGAGATGCTGACGTATGCCTGCGCCAGACTCAGTCTCAAGGAGAGGGGTTGTCCCGGCAAGGTGTATTTGAGCAGCGTGACGCAGAACGCGAGGACCAGCGGCGCGCGGTTGGTGAAAAGCTCCACACCCTCTAGTTCTTCGGGTGTTTTGTCGGAGGTTGGTAGGGCGAGCTTTCGTTCCAGGTCTTCGGCTGATGATGATGACGGTGCATCTGAGATCGAAGAAGAGCTTTTCTTGCCCTTCTTTGAGGGGGATGTGGCGGAGTCGCTGTTGGGGGCGCTGCGCTTCCTGGTCACTCGCTTTGCGGCGTTGTAGACTTGTTTGGAGAGCTTGTCGTCTTGGAAGATGGATATGACGGTTTTGAGGTCGGATTTCGCGATGCTCTCCGGCGTCATGAGCGATTGCTCCTGGAGGCCTTTGACTTTTGCCATGGCGCTGGCGAGCGGGACTTTTGCATCTTGGGACAAGAAGCGAAGGATATTCTGCAATTCTTTGGAAGCCATTATGTCTATACTGCGAATTAAATCTGTGATGGTCGTTCGTTGACGTAAGAGTGCAACTATGTAGCGTCTGAAAACATGCGTATCGCTAGCGGCGAGCAACTCGACAGTGACGATATAGGAAACTGGTCGGAACTTGAGGACATGTCAAGCCGCATGAGCTCCCGTGTGCTGGAGCGAGGTCGAGCTTGAGTATCTCATCAGGTCAATCGTCTTCGAGCAGTAGCGGGCAGAGATCGATCGCGTGTGGCGCGTGCTGGCGGCTGGCGTCCTGTAATTGAGCAGATGCTGATTATGCTTGCGAGCCAAGCCACAAACCCATCTTTGCAACTGATACGGCAGCAAAAGCAGGAAGACACGACGAGATGAGTCTTTCTGTAACACGAGCAGAAGGTAGAAGCACATCTCAACTCGGCATGAGTTGAGCGGGCGGGTGACGCAGGCCCGCTTGTACCGAAAAGGAAATCGTCGCGAATCCTTACAAGCACCTCTGCTCGATCAAGACTTTGATACTCATATACTTTACGCTTTCGCTTCGCAGCTCAATTCGCGATCTCAAGCTCGTGTCCGGTCCGGTAGGCCGGCATCTCGGCAAGTCGTGTATTTAAAGCGACCGCTCCTCAGGATGCCCAGAGGCATCACCGTTGAAAATCGATATCAGTCTCAGCACGTACTTACGGGCGAGACTTGACAGCCAGCCCTGCTCGAGGCCCCTCTGTCAGTCTCTCACATGTTACAAGATGAAGCATGCTTGGGGCTCTGATTCACTGAGAGTGATATCTTGAGTCGTGTTGCATGGATTCATCGGGTACAGACAGGCCCGTGGTCAGATCGGAAAACGACCAAGCCTCATGCCGCGCTGCGTATATAGCAGCGCAACTGAAGCCAGCCGACCTGACGTCTTGACAGTGTTACTCAGTCAGGAATTATTGAGGTGTAATGAGGAAGTACGCTGCGTCTACACGAGCTCAATCGAAAATAGCGCCGTGTCGGTGGCTGTGTCGATTCTTCTGGGCTGTTGGCTCACCTCGGCAGGCTGAGCGTGCACCTCTAGTTGAATCTGTCTCAGGAGAGGGGCCCGAAGAGTTGTCACAATACGATATTGATGATGCTCTTTTGCTCATCCTTGTAAGCCATTACCCGTGGTTTGAACAGTCTTCAAAGCGATACTGGTGATTTTGACTTTGCCAATTCTCGTCGGCCAACTTCGGCCATGTTCAAATGGTCACTAGTCATTAGCGCCTCTGTCTGGCTTTGAACCGACATAATTCCAGATGTGCAGTGCAAGCCTTGTTGAGTCTCGTTGACCGATCCACTGCCGTGTACGTATCTACCTGGTCGCTTGTCCTCCAAAGTACCTCGAGTTTGGTGACGGTTCGATGCTTGAGACGGCCCCCGTCACCTGTTTCACCAAAATCAAGGCAAAAATTTTCCCTGCGCGTCAAGAAAGTTTTGCTTCTGGTAGGTGAGGCGTCAAAGTGGCGACATTCTGGTCGAGGGTTTAAGTCTTGAGCTGCCATATTGTTTCGCCGCTGGAACAAGGTTCGAAACGAACTTTAAGTATCGCGGCTTCGAGCACCACTGTCGCTTGTGGGTCCTAGGGCCACGACGAATTGCATAGTGCACCATCATGCATCACCTCCATTCCTCCACCTCAGCCATTAGTCGATAGGAGCAACCTTTTTGGCCGAAAACGGTGGGAAAACACTATGCCCTTCATGTGCAGAGACTTTCGTGTTGGCTGAAGTTTTGCTTGTTCGGGTCGGCTACGTTCGTGACTCGAAGACTCAACAGGTCGAGAATAAAAGAGAGGCCTTTTCCACTACTGTCAAGTCCAGCACCCCGGAGTCTTCTCGCAATCGGAGTCCGAAGCTTCCTTCGACCGATTATCAAGATCAATCATTCTCCAAGATATTCAGCAGCAGCTCTTTCGTCGCCATCCTTGGCTACACTTGCACAGGCTGCGCCGGCACCGGCTCCTCAAGCCGCCGGCTCCCTCAGTCTCGATGCGCGCGACAATGTCGGTGGTGGCGTCCTCTTTGGCCCATCCGCCGGGTATGCCGGGTATGCCGGTACTGCTTTCAGAATCGCCACCCCCTCGGGCCAGCAGGCCTTCTGCCAGCAGTTCCGGCCAGTGAAGACCGGGCCCCTCAGCTTCAAAAGTTACATCAGCGGAGATATCGTCGTCAGTCCCTATATGAACGTCACTCGCGCCGGTAGTGGATTCGCCATCGTAAATTGCCCCTCTGAGAGACATTCAAGGAACGGTGTAAGTGAATGTGAGTATCAGGCCAAGCGAGATAACAATCAGCCCAACAACAATACCGACCAGAGCGGTTTCCTTTCGTTCCCGGCCGCTTACCTAAGTGATTGAAACAGCTCATTTTGCTGAAACACGAACACGTAGATTGTCCTCGAATTTTTGAGCTTCTTTTGAGTCTGTTCGATCGTTTACCGAGGGCCGAGAGTTCCTCATCAGTCTAGGAAATGTCACAAGTGCAACTGTTGACGAAACGTTTCTCGCACAATTGTCGCCGCTTGCAGTGCCAGTCCTCACAACCCAGCCAATTATGATACATTCAGCGGAGAAGGTTTGTAGTGAAAGACACGGGGTCTGTGATCTCTTTTTTGTGCAGCCGTAATATCTATCGTAGCAGCTTTGGCCCTAAATCCGACGAGTCTTTGCGGACGTTTGATGGATGGGAAACGACGGGAATCTTGCGCATAAGACGCAGTGTCGCAGAGCCGAAGCAAGGACTAGTATCCGTGCACAGTACAATGTGGGAATGCCGCCTACTCCCTGATCTGGGTATGGAACAAACGACAGACGTGATCGACAGCGGCGGCAAAAGTGGTTGTCCATGGTCGGCAAGGATGAGATTGGAATTTAGTTCAGCTGGTGTCTCAAAGGAGTAATGGAATGCCTGCGGCCGGCAGCATGACGTTGCACTCAGCCGCTGTGAACTTGCCCTCACCTACATTCTGACCAGGGAGCGACCATTGTTGTTCACCACCTACCTTACATTCACGTCGAGCTCCCTTGCGTTTCTTGCGTTCAACCGTCCACCCAATAGTGCCACTTTGAATCCGACCACAGACATCGCCCACGTGTACGCCGCGTCATCGTGGTAACCTTCGATCAAACTCAAGCGGGCCGTTATCGGAAAATCTTACAATGCGATCTCTCCTCGCCATGGTTTGGCTGTCAATTCTGGCATTGCCTTCGCAAGCGTTTCACCTTAACGTCACGGCATTGGGGGCCTTCAATGGCTCTTCCGTACTCGAATGCTGGCAGCTGAATTCAACGCTCGCGACATCATCGGAATCGGGGACCGCTGGCGCGCTGTCGTCCGCCCTCGGCGACGTTGCGAATCTCACCTACACGGTCCTGCCTGCTGGGTACGATGGTGGAAGGCATAATGCGCCTGCTGTACAGTATGTTTCTGCTTGAAACCTCTCACGCTTTTGCTCGATGTTTCATTCGATTCTCACGAGCGGGGTACCGCTTCTCCTGCCGACCGATCATTAGATTCCTCGCAGAGACGGGATGCTAATTCAATTCGACAGATGGGTAGTGTTCCTGTCCGGCCTCGCGCACGTTACACTTCCCGATGATCCGACTTATGAAGCCTACGTGACCGGCGGGGAGTTCGGACTGTTGCTCGCGACAGATACCGCGGACGTGAGCACCAAGGGTCATATCACGACTTATCCGGGCATCACCGAGACCGTTAGCTTGGAGATCCCGATCAACCATGGCGTTATTCCGGCTCATAATGTGCTATATAAGGGTCCTTGTAAAGCACCTGAAACGGCTGGAATCAGGAACGCTGCGGTAGGCTCGTCTTAGCGAAGGACTCGCCCGTGTGAGCAGCTGAGGCAATCGACTGGGCCCATCCTTTGCCAGAAGTTTGAGCCGGCAAAGCTCTATCCGTATCTGACTGTCGACGCATCTTGGTGGCGAATGCGTTGGATGTCTCGACGCAAGCGGTACTCTATCGGTCTACGCGACTCTCGAGTTTAGCCAACCCGTACCTCGATGGTATGAAGCTTCCGGCACAGGTCTGCGAACAAATCATCATCTCGGGGTCGCACATGATCTGTGAAGGGGCCCATACCCGGGCGGAAGCTTCTGAGACTGTCGGAGAGCCTTGGAGCCTAACCTCAACGTGCCTTCGAAGGTACGACGAGATTTGATATTGAGTGCTCTGACGAGCTCTTGAACAAATTCAATTGCAAAGAACTGTCCTGGAGACAGCTCAACTAAACTTCAGGTCCGTCAGAGTAGCTTCTGCCGGCATGTTCTCGGCTTGAACCAGCTCTCAAGGTATCCAAAAGCCATCGTTTACCAATGAGGAATCTGATTCGCGTTTCTGTTTAGACCCACTTGTGCCATGTAGAATGTACTTCTTGCAATTCCGGGTATCTCATCCAGGGTCCAGCACTTCAACATTCTGCGTCATAGAAACCTTACCTACCTAGGCTGGAAATGCTGCATCTCAAAATCTAAAATTCACCTATCATCGCAAACAAGTAAGATCTAGATGCACACTCTGGAATCATATCACCATGGCCGCTCCAATCAAAGATGTCCAAGCCACCTACCGACTACGCGTAGCCCTCAAGCTCAAGGGACCTCCCCTACAATGAAACCCCCATCAACCTCAACGCCGGCGACCAACACTGTGCCTGTTGCCGCAAAATCAACCCTCTCGGCAGCATCCCAGCCCTGATGGTCGACTCCAGAGGTTCCTCACTAGAACCCTTAACGTAATCAATCCCTCACCATTCTCGAATATCTCCAAGAAACGAAACGCACCCGCAACCCGCCTTACCGCCCTCCGACGCCCTAGGCAGAGCTCGCGTGCGTTCCGTCACCTCAATCGCCATAACCGACTCTCACCCGCCGATCGTGCCTCGTGCCCGGGGGTATCTGAAGAAACATGCGAGGTACGATGCGGTACAGTGGAAGGAAGTGGCAGACGCATTGGGGTTTGGAACTGGCGCTGCAGGGTTGGGAGGCGAGGTTTTGGTGGATTGATGGGCGGACGGGGACGTTCTGTCACGGGGACGGATCCTACCGGTGCGGATATCTGTCTAGTCGGTCTCGTTCAGGGGATTAGGGCTTTTTGAGATTGAGGTTGAGGGGATACCGGCGGTGCGGCGCATTGTGGCGATGTGTGGGGAGGTTGAGGCGTTTGAGATGTCGGAGGAGATGTATCAGGTGGATTTTCCGGGGACGTGTAACTGAGAATAGGGTTACTTGGTCGATGCGGACGAATAAGCATGACTGAAACCAGGTGTCCGTCACTGCAAAGCTTTCAAGTGCCGGGATGCGCGTTTGAGTGAGATTTGCACTTGAGGCTGTTCCGCTGTCGTCGCTCACGATGTTAGCGATACTAAATGAAACATGGGACGGATGCCAGCGATGATCTTCATTAATCGCTAAAGGCATCACCGGGACCTTCCACCAGTGCTTGACGATGAGCCACTGAAGGTCGAAGCAACGCTAATAACAAATGCCGAATCATATCTTGTGCTAGCACGTGCACAACTACCGAGCAGGCAGATCAAAAGCTGTATGGTCACTTATGTGTCCGGCTACACCGAAACGGCCAAAAGACCTTTCGTGAACTGATCGGTACATCAGGTACACATGCAACCTCGTTCGTACCTAGGCTAAATGCCATTTCTCGCAGCATCTCTCGTGCATGCCTTTCGTGTCTGCAAACCGAAAAGCTTTGCTTGCGGCAAAGGGGCAAAACCTAACCTCCTTCTTCCCCTTGACAAACTCGTCGCGAAAAAGGTTCGTTCAAACGCCACGGCGCTGGAGACAGACCTAATATAACTTCATGATCCGAAGCCAATCGCTCGTGGCCGCACGTGGCTCTCCCCGATTGTGACGCTGCCAGACCAGACCAAGACGAGCTCTCGGGCTGCATCAACAAACTCAGCAAAGTCTGGATGTGACCAGCCCTCACGCCTTCGACACTCCAGAGGTACCTTGTGAGTCTGTTTGACCACCCCTTGCAGCAGCTCGAAAAGGCTTGAAGCTTGCGCCGTTTCCTCAAACTGGGCCGGCCCGCTCTGCCCCGCGGCGTTGCTTTGCGCGTGAAAGCTTATCAGCCCCGGTCGGGCGAATTAGCGGGCTTGCCTTTCCAAAGCTCTCCAGTTTGAAAGGAGTCCAATGCTGGTTCGTTGAGAGCGCCGAGGACGCAGGAACGCTGGCACGACCCGGTCGATCGTTTGGGCTGGAGGGATGCGGGCTAGTGTCTTCGAACCGGACGGGGTGGATACTTCTTTGGATCAGGCTGGGATGGCGGATCTCCACTTTTCTTCGTGTCGGGCTGCCCTGCTGTTTCGAATCTTCCTTCTTTTCTTGCTCTGTCTTGGATTTTTTGACTATGGAAAACTGGAAGAAAACATTCACGTGACGACACATTGACGAACTTTTATCACCATTTGCAGCGTCAAATTATCGTGCTTTGCGCCATCGTCGTCTCGTAGCGCTGGAGTATCACGAATATCGACAAGGGGGAAAGATGTTCGACTACTCTTAGCGGATATGCTCTTCGAGATTCGACATCTTCACGAACTTTGACCCGCCCAGTCTCGCGCAACACAATCAGATGTCAACATGAATTCGACCATGCTACAGCCAGCCCTGGCGCCGCCAGAGGGCTCGATATCGAATTTCGACAACCCGCCAAACGAGCATGCGATGGTGATTGGGATCATGTCCATGTACATATTCCTGACTACGGTCTTCACGCTGGCTCGAATGTGGACGAGATTTCACATTCACCAAGAGATATGGTGGTATGGCAATGGCCTATCGACGAGCTTTGGAATAGGCCCACTGACACCTCGACAGGGACGACTGGACCATGTTCATTGGATGGGTAGGCGTCATTGGCCTCTCAGTCGCGCAGCTCGTTCAACTGCAGTACGGTGGAGGCGTCGACATGTGGAATGTCACTGAAGCGAACTATCGCCAGTTCGAACGGGTTCGTACTTACAGCAAAGGTCGAGACCCTCCAACTAATTGCATTTAGATATACTCTGATATCGAGATCGTGGCACGTCTTGCAATCTTCTTTACCAAGTTTTCGATTCTATTACTCTACATCCGCATCTTCTTCCCAAAGCGAACGCAGAGAACGCAAATGTGGTGGTGGATCTGGGCCGTCATCTGGTTCAACATCCTTTACACATTAGCGTTGATCCTTGTGGTGACGCTACAGTGCACTCCGTACGGACTGCCTTTTGGTGGCGTCTGCGTGAACGAGTACGCAGTCCTCGTTTCGGCGTCGGTCATCAACGTCGTCTCCGACATTGCGGTGCTGCTCATCCCACTGGAAGCCGTCTGGAAATTGCAAATGGAACGAAGCAGGAAAATGGCCCTCTTTCTCGTCTTTGCTTTCGGCGCTTTCGCTCCGCTTTCCAGCATTGCTCGGCTCGGGTATCAAATCCCGGAAGCCCGCGACGCAAACCGGACGAAGCTGTTGGTGACGGTCAACATACTGGCAATGGCAGAGAACGTGATCGCAATCATCGTCGGGTGTGCTCCGGTATTGAGCGTGTGGTTCTTTCGCCTGCAATCCAAACGCGAACGATAAGTGCCCACAAAAAGTCTGACGGCGCGGTTCTGGCCGAAATTGGGACGTGGTTCATCACAATCGACCGGACCGAGGGGGAGACGCTCGAAACGCCATGCTACGACGGATCCGTACCCGTTGTCGAATTTCGACGAAGCCGACGACGACCATCATAGTCATAAAAATTTGACTCGTGCGAGGAGCGACAGTGTCGAAGACGAAATGGTGTTCGATAGGAAACCGAAGGTCCATCGCTTCGGTGAAGCGTCTGCTATATACGGGGTACATGCTCCGACGACGACGACTACGATCGAAGGAGGAGTGAAAAGCTTCGAGAGGGGACGAGGAAGGAATTCGGCAAAGGGTAGCCCACGACTCACGTAATAATGACCTTGCAACGCATTCATGTACATACAGACAGCTTGCTGTCCAATTCCATCAATATCTTGAGATGATCGAACTTTACGAGGCCATAGCCATCGTCAAACTAACACTTTCATGATTCGCTTGCGTCTTTAACGTCGAAGTCCAGATTGTGAGCAAGCCTGAAGAACGTGAAACGCAGAAGTTACAGTTTTTTTCATCCTTCTTATGAGGCGAGACAATACATAGATGATGAAATCTGGGGTACCTGAGCAAGGGTGTAGATCGCCGGCGTTCGATGGCCAGTCGCCGCAGCACGCGCAGACCACATATATGTGAGCTGGTGCGGGACCCAAAAAAAGTGACCCCACCAGAGCTCATAGTCTTTCGACAGCTTCGACTTTGCTCAACCTTACCACTCTCTCGTCCTCCGCCAGCATCAAAGTTCTACAAACACCCGTCGCGATGGCCACGAGCAATTCCATCGAGGGGCCTCCGACAAACGGCTCCGCCGGCAACGCTGCCGCCGTCACCACCACCAACGACACCACCGCCGCCGACGCGGAATCGCTCGTCCAATCCCCCGACCCCTCCCACCCCGCGAACCAAATCTCCACGCTCTGCGCACAATTCTACACGCTGGGCTGGGTGACCGGCACCGGCGGCGGCATGTCCATCCGCTCGGGCCCCCACATCTGGTTCGCGCCGACGGGCGTGCAGAAGGAGCTCATGAAGCCGTCGGACATGTTCGTCCTCGACTACGCGTCCAACACGTACCTGCGACGGCCAGCCGCGCTGCGGCCGTCGCAGTGTACGCCGCTGTTCCTCTCGGCGTTCGATCGCGGGGCGGGAGCGTGCATCCACACGCATTCGCAGTGGGCCGTTCTCGTCACGTTGCTTGCGGAGCGGCGGCATGGGGAGGGGGGTAAGGCGCGGGCGGAGGGGGGGCATGAGGTTTTTGAGATTGAGGAGATTGAGCAGATCAAGGGGATACCGAAGGGGAAGGGGAAGGGGATGTTGGGGTATTTTGAACGGTTGAGGATACCGATTATCGAGAATACGGCGCACGAGGAGGATCTCAAGGATAGTTTGACGGCGGCGATGGACAGCTTCCCGGATAGTTATGCGGTGCTGGTCAAGAGGCATGGGGTTTATGTTTGGGGGGATACGACGCAGAAGGCAAAGACGCAGTGTGAGAGTTTGGATTATATTTTCCAGTTGGCGGTGAGGATGCATGAGTTGGGGTTGCCTTGGACGAAGGAGGGTTGAAGCGGGCAGTGAGCTGGAGAGGGCTGAGGCATCTACTTTATTGACGCGATTCGATGGTGTTTGGTGCCGGTGGTGTTTGATGCTTGAGGAGTTGATCGAGGCTGGACTTCGACATCCCACAAAGGAGGACGACGGATTGGTGATACCCCGGTGTAATCATAGAATTTCCAACGACAACTACGAGTGTCTTCGTACACGATTCAAATCAATCGGGCGGTGCGATCCGGTGTTTCAGGGCCACTGTCACGAGGCGGGTTTGCTGGCTTTCCTAGCAGCGTCACGCCTGGGGAAGGCTGAAATGGACCCCACCTGGGACAAGGATCTGGCACATTATCAACTGATAGGTTCCATATTACGACCGGTACGACTAGCTTGTGTCAGTGTCGCATTTGACCTGCTGCATGCAGAAGCCCGCTCGTCGCTCACGACTCCCACAAGGCTGTCGAGAGGAGCGCTCTCACGATGCTGCAAAGCGTGTTAGCCGAGACAGGGGAGTCAAGGCGAAAGTCGGCGCGGTGGGAAAAGAAGCTTTTGCCGGAGTGGAGGAGGAAAACGTCAGTTAATGGCGCTAGCGTCTCGGCCACGAAGTGACCATGACCAGAAGGGACGATATCCCGGGACTCCTGGAATCGCCAGCCCAATGAGAAGACGGGCAAGCATGGAATTGCCATACGCGCGAGCCGCTGCCATGCGGGAGTCGTTGTAGGGAGGTGAGACACGGCAAGACGTACGGAAGCTCCGTATAGCTTTGCTGTGCCTTTAGGCAGGAGGTGAACATTGGAAGAATGTATTGTTGAGTCTTCCAGCCCACATATGTTCACCATGTCAAGTTGGAGTACCAGATACCAGTAGACGCTCGACTTTGGCGGTCCAGATTGTCGGAGACGCCAGGCTGATTCCGCGGATAAATGGAGCCATCTGACCTGTCTCGCCTTCTAGAAGTCGTCTATCGTCTATCATCGATCGCAGGGCCCGAAAGGTTGTCGAGTGAATCTTGTCACGGCCGTCACTGCTCAGCCTCCCCTTCGGTATGATGATGATGATTCCTGGGACAAGAATGCCTCCGCCGCTCGCCAGACAGTCAGACACGGACAGTCACCAGCTGGTCTCTACCACGGCCCGTGGTTTCTCCATCCCAGTCGCCATCTGCCAATAATCCTCTCGTCGCCGCGACCCTGCCTGCTGAACGTCGACGACCTGAACATTGCATTCCATGCCGTCCTGTCCTGTCTTGTCGTGTCGTCCTGCCACCTTTCGACGCACCTCCTCTTTCTACCTGCGTCGCGCTTGAGATGCGACCTGGCGACCGGCGAAAGTAACCCTCGACTTTCCAACTTCGCAAGCCAGCCCGCTCGACTTGCTTGGCAATCCAGCTCGCCGCAACCACCTTGCCCTCGACTCTCTCCACCACCTCCGCCCCCTTCTGCTTCTGTCTGGCCATTCTGGGCATCGAGCCCCTTGACTTACACCAGCTCGTGAGCGCCATACATGTCTCATGAGGCTAAGGCGTCCGGCAGCCGCACAATGTCTTGGGCCGCGCGGGGACTGCGGCGGCTCGGATCTACTTCGGTCAGTAAACTCCCCGAAGCTTCGCACCACTTTACTTGTCCTGGGACACAAGCACAACTGCGCTGGTATTGTGCTCTGCGCGATGTGATATCATGGCAGACATGGGCAGGACTGACTTTCTCTGCAGGCAGGCTCCAGTCCACTGCTCGGCAACAAGGACAAGAAGAAGGAAGACAAGGATGCGCCCCAGCTTGCCGGCCTCGAGAAGCTACTCCAGGACATTGGCAAGGAGGGCGCGCCGATACAACCGGATGGAAACGACAAGTTCTTCGGCCTGGAAAACGTGAGTACGCTGTTGTTCTGCCAGCCTGGCAAATGAGCTAACGGATTCGCAGTTTGGAAACACCTGGTAAACTTGAGCCGTCCAATCTCAGCATCACCTACCTGTACTCATGGCTGACAACTTGCAGTTACGCGAACTCCATCCTACAGTCCCTCTACTATTCTGAACCTTTCCGGGAAGAGGTCATTCACTACCCGCAGAGGGCTTCCCTCGAATCAATAATAACCGGGCCAGATGGCCAGCCACGACTCAACACCCGCCTACCACAAGCCGCAAACGCCAATACAGTCTCCCCAAACAAGCAGAAAAATCCAGCCTCGCCGGCCACAGCGAGAAATCCGGGGCTACCTGCGAAGCCCGAGGACAAGAATTCGTCGGAATACAAAAAGAAGCAAGCCTTGCTCAAGGGACCCATACTGCGCATGGATTATGACAACTCGACGGATTATGGCATGAAGGAGTCGTTGTTCACTTCGCTCAAAGACATCTTCGAAGGCGTCATCGCAAACCAGGCTCGAATGGGAGTTGTGAGCCCTGCGAAGCTGGTCGAGCTGCTCAGACAGACGAATGAGACGTTTCGCTCGGCTATGCACCAAGACGCGCACGAGTTTTTGAACCTGTTGCTCAACGCGGTCATCGACACGGTGGAGGATGATGTCAAGACCAGGGGAGACAAGCAGCAGTTGCGCCCTCAAGCAAACGGCTCCCCCGTGTCACCGACAGATCCAGCAGGCTCGGCTGTTGCGACGCCGAAAGCGCTTCCGAATGGGAAGTGGGTTCACGACCTATTCCAAGGCACTCTGACTTCCGAGACGAGGTGCCTCACATGCGAAAACACATCACGACGAGACGAGCCTTTCATCGACTTGTCCGTCGATATTGAGCAGCACTCCTCTGTAACGGCATGTTTGCGAAAGTTCTCCGAGGAAGAGATGCTTTGTGAGAGGAATAAGTTCCACTGCGATAATTGTGGAGGCTTGCAAGAGGCGGAGAAGAGGATGAAGATCAAGCGATTACCTCGCATCCTGGCTCTACATTTGAAGCGCTTCAAGTACACGGAGGACTTTTCGAGACTACAAAAGCTCTTTCATCGGGTTGTTTACCCCTTCTATCTACGACTCTTCAACACGACGGACGATGCGGAGGACTCGGACAAGCTGTACGAGCTTTACGCCATCGTTGTGCACATCGGTGCAGGACCGTACCAGGGCCACTACGTGTCAGTGGTCAAAACCAAAGACGCAGGCTGGTTGCTTTTCGACGATGAGTTGGTCGAACCAGTCAAGAAGGAATTTGTACAGAACTTTTTCGGCGACAGGCCAGGCCAGGCGTGTGCCTATCTTCTCTTCTACCAGGAAACGACAATCGAATCGATGAGGCGGGAACAGGCTAGGGAGACTATGATGGCGCATCGAATCACGCAGGGTGCTGGTGCTACAAAAGAGCACGGTCTTGGCTTGGACGTCAAGGGGTTAGCAACAAACGGCTTCAAAACTGCACCCGTTTTGGAGACTCCAGTGGAAAAGGAGGCAGCGAACCGGCTTAGCAGAGTCGTTAGTGATGGCCCTTCGTCTCCGAGCCGGACCCCGCTCGCAGGATCCCTTCCGGCCACATCGACCTTGGATGCGCAACACGAGGTTTTGTCACACGCCATCACAGCACCAAATGGCGTTCATCATGCTCCGCCCACCGAAGCAAGTCCTGCCAGCAGTGGGCTCTTTTCTAGGATGCGTAGGGGCAGTAAGAGCGGTAAAAAGCCGTCGTCTGGATTTTGGGGATCTCTAGACCTGACAAAAGAGGGCAAAGGGAAGGATAAAGAAAGGGACAAGGATTTGGCCAAACGCAAGAGCAAGGATCTAATGAGGGATTCTGAGCCCGCAGCTCGGTCATCTACGGAGCCTGCAGCTCGTGCTGAGCCAGAAGTGCAGCGAGAAGATGCCGGACCGGCGCCGAAAGAGGAAGAAAGCGAAGCACCTGTAGAACCGCAGAAGAAGAACAAGAAGTTTGGCAGCCTCCTACGGCGACGAGCGACAGAATTACGAAAGAGCACATCCAGAGGCAACATGCTCGGATCCCGCAAGGAGGAGAAGGTGGAGACATGAGAAGACGACTTTTCACGGCCGGACCAGAGGCAATACCATTTAGCCATTCCAACATCTGTATCATTACCATAGGGACGAAGGATTTCATATGAGGCGTCGTGGCCAAAAGTTGTCGCCACTGCATATTCAGGCGTTGTGGGACGAGAGATGACAGCTTGGTCACAAATGACGAAGCGGCTGGAGGAGTTGGTTACATAAATGAAGGCTTCTGAGAGCTTGCACCATGCGTGACTCCAGACTTGAATTTAATGAGATTGGTATTGAGACTGTCTGTTCAATGGGATGGCTGGTGGGTCCTTCAGCGCTTCGGTGCTCAACATCTCAGTGACAATAATTTGCACGGTCGCATCGATTGAAGTACCTTCAAGCTGCAGATTCAGGGAGCTGCGCCAGCGTCGGTCTTTAAGCGCCTCGAGTAAGTGCAACGTGATCGCGGCGGCGGCACGACCTCGCAGGGCGCAGCTGCGGTCGTTTCAAATGAGACCAAATCTGCGACCAGCGCAAGGACCAAGAAGCGGTGCCACAACAAGTTCCCGTGGAGAATGTAGGAACATGGCAACTCGTTCTGCCATGGAAAGGTGTTCCTGCTGTCGACGTGAGAGAGCCGCGAAATGGTCATGCTCACTAGACGTTGTCTAATCACGAGGCAAACGATGGCCCTGTGGGTTAAAGATTGAGCCATTCGACTCGTAGCTGTACTCGTGTCATCGGTCGCCGGGCTTCAGGACTCGACCCATGGGCCGACGAGGAAATGCAAGCGGTTCAGCATACTTTCAGGCAATCCAGGTCTGGAATTGCAGCGTCGAGGCAGCCGCAGCGGGGCTCAGCCTGATACAGTAAAGTACAGCTTTCAGCTGCTACACTGCCTACAGTACCTACAATAACGACGACGTCGAACAAGCTCCCAGCTCCCAGCTCCCACGGTTCCATGCGGTCCGTGTCCGTACTTGCTTGCTGGATCTGAAACGCGGCTGACGACTGACTACCTGGCTCAGCCTTTTTGTTTCCCGCTTTTACTACCTGCAGTCCTCTACATCACCCAGCTTTTGCCATCCGTCACTTCAGCAGAAAACAATTCCGACTCACCGCATCCAATTGTGCAGCTCAACCTCTCCATTTCTTGTCCGCCTCGAAGCTGGTCCCGCGACCCTGGCAATCGCCAAACTCAGTCCCGCATCGCCTCCGCCGGTCCCGATTGACTTACCCACTATTCTTATACCGACACCGAAAGCTCCGCAGCGCCATGCAGAGCCTCCAGCGCCGCATGGGGCGCCTGCACGCCCGCTCCGCAGACGAGTCCGAGGTCGCCGTCATTCTCAAGACGTTCGACGACGTCGACAAGATGCTGGATGCCCTCATTGCGGCGAGTAGGTCATGGCGCGATGCTTGGAAGATGATCCTGAGGAAGCAGCAACTCGTGGCCGCCGAATTCGATACCCTATACCAACCAATCGCCGGGACGGGGCCTGACTATTCCGGCCCCCCTCACGTCGAAACGCCCGACTATATTGCAAACAGAGCCATGAAGATGGCCAAGGAGTACGGGGAGCTCGAGACGGACATGATCCAGGAAATCAATGAAATGGACCTGCGCGTCCTCAAACCGTGCGAGGACGCCAAAGCCAGTATACAGCCCCTCAAGAAGACGATTAAGAAGAGACTGGATCGCAAACTCGACTACGAAGGCGCTCAGCGTCGATACGACGGTTCCATGAAGAAGATTGGGCGTTCGGACAAGGAAAACATTGCCCTGAAAAAGTACGAGGCCGAACTGGTCAGGTGCAAGGAGGAATACCAGGCTGCGGATCACAAGATACGACAGTGCACCCCACCGGTGCTGCAGGGCGTCTTTTCGCTTCTTCCGTATGTTCTTGCGTCGCAGATCATCATCCAGAACAACTTGCTTGGTCATTGCTATACCCAGATTTCGGAGTTCAGCACACAAGAGGGCTACCCGAATCCTGCGCCTGACTTTGCCGCTATTACTGAGGTATGGGAGGACGATGTTCGGGTGACTCGAGGACAGATAGAGGGGATGCGGATCTTATGCAAGGGTAAGACTGTAGGGATGCCTCTCAAGCAGCCCGTGACGCCGGAGGGCTCGGTCGGCCATCCCCGCCGTCCAAGCTACCAGAGTACGCCTTCGTTCCGTAGCGAGGTATCACCAGCGAGGAGCGACATCTCCTCCGTCACAGCCGTCTCTATACCGCCTTCCCCCAACATCAGCAACAAACCCACACCAAACATGGGCACGAAGCCGAGGTCGTCGGCGTCCATGTCCCCCGACTACGAACACGGCCGAGGGAGGATGCTGAACGTTCCCTCACAAACCACACTCGCATTATCACAACCCAACTACGCCAGCCCGAATCAGGCATTAACGCCCGACACTCTGTCCGGTCTCTCGCCTGCAGGGCCCAAAGCAGACTACTTCACCCGCGACAGACTCCTCTCAACCGGCTCCCAGCAATCAGCCGCATCCGTTGCCTCAGCGGTGACATCCCTCTCGACATCCCCCTCCGCACTAGCGATGGCAGCAGCAAAGAAGCAGCGGCCTCCACCTCCCCCGAAACCCAAACGCATTAACAGTGCGCCAGCAGTCTTTGTCACGGCTCTGTATGACTTTGGAGGACAGGGACATGGTGATTTGTCGTTCAAGGAGGGTGACAAGATCAGGGTGTTGAAACGGACGGACAGCACGCAGGACTGGTGGGAAGGAGAGTTGCATGGCACGAGGGGGAGCTTTCCAGCGAATTATGTGCAGGCGTAGGAGACCAAAGTTGAGGTTGGAGGGAGGGAGAGGGAGGTGTGCCGTGTGAGTGGGTTGATGAGGCAGTTGGAAGAGCGTCCGCGATACCCTGGGGCGAACACAATTATACAGTTCGATTGTGCTTCGGACGTCGATGGTTTGGTGGATATAGACCCGGATCAAGGTGCTTGGGCTTACAAAAGAGTCATCTGTCATGAGTAACGACTGAACGAATTTTATCACTAAACTCGCTTACCTCCCGTGCCCAATCGAACCCGAGCATGCTCGCTCGCTTATTGCCAACGTCGGGTGGCGGTCGTAGCATGGATCAGTGATCATCGGTGCTAAAGTGCAAGCTTGGACAGCAAGTGTCAGTTCCACCGCGACCAGGGGGCGCTCAGTGTGGGCCGCACGCGAGGCACAAGCGTCTTCACTTCCATCCATGTCAGCATCTTCAGAGCTTTGGCATAAAGGGGCAGGTGGAGCAGTTGGGAAGATGGGGTCGGTAAGTCTCTCGTCGGTCGGTTGGTCGACAGGAGAGGGAGGTTAAGTTGGTTGGTTGGTTGGTTGGTACCTCCTCAGACCATCAAATATCAAGCCCACCATCGAGACCACTTGGAAGCCAGGAAAAAACGGTCAAAAACTGGACGCTTGTTCGGTTGTCAGAACTACTCTTTCCGTCTTTCCCCCTTCCGAACAACGGCGGGAATTGTTTTTTTATTATCCATATTCGCGAGTAAGGAGGGCATGTGGGCCTTATCCTTTTCGCTCGAGACAATGCATTTTTTCCTCCCCCCCGTCTCTTTGTTCAAGAGTTCTTGTACAGTGCTGGGTATGATACACCGGTTGGATGCTTTACCAGCCAGGCGATCCAGTGCTTCAGATTGACTCTCCACCGAGTTTGATGCTGGAAGGCCTTCCCGTGATCGTGCAGAGGAAGGTTGGTCACGGCTGCGGAGGGGAGATATTGATGAACCGTCCCCCACAATAACGGTATCGCCTTCTCGACATCGCGAATGGTAAAATCGGATCGGTTTGGTAGTCTTTGACCTATTGAGCAGTACAAGAACAATCTCTCTCCATCTTGATACCGAGATACATGCTCATGATGAGTCTGCAGCGCCCGGCGAGTCTACGTTGTGTGTGTTGAAGTCGTTTTCATGAAGACCACCAGTGAGCAAATAAGAGCCTTCACAGCGATCGGAGGCCGGCAGTGGCGGCAAAATGAATTATAGCATGAAAACACTACGACAAAGAGGATCAGAATGGAGCGGAAAATACAAGAAAAGAGAGGAGCAAAAGATAGGCCTACTCGGAATCGAACCGAGTACGCAACGTTATCAGCGCTGAATGATAACCAGTTCACCATAGGCCTTGGAAGCTTGTCTTGTGCTGCTCGTGGTAGAATTGCGTCCTAGGACTGTATATATCGTTTGGGTCGTGCGGCCGTTGGTAGGGATGCGGACGGGTGACTCATTTTCAACCAGCGGACCACGGGTGGGCCTTGCACCGAGCAAAGAGACAAGAACCCGTTGTCCAGCACTGTCTTCCTAAGCTTGATATCCGCGTTGGCAGTCTCGTGTGTATTCGGTGGTTACTCGTCTCCGCTTGCAGAGCCGGCCGCTCGAGGCCGCATCATTCTAGCCTCAGTCGTCCTGTCTGGCTAGTGAAGACCACGCCAGCACCGTCCGAGACAGAATGCATGCGGCAGGCTCGAGATACATCGAGGTGACTGCTGAAGCTCCACAAGTGCTCATCGAGAGAAGTTTCGGATTGAACGGAAGGCCGTATCGTGTTCGCAGCGAACGTGAACAACAAACGGGCCGAAGTCCATCTGCTAACATCGGCCTGAACTTGTCAAGTACAATTTGAAAGCCTGTGTCCATGTCGACGTACATATGAGTGATACGCGAATGACAATGGGCCCATGTCGCACATTGGGCTAACACCATAGCGTGGGCCGTGTCTGGCTGCTCTTCCATTTATTCAAAGATGCCCGAAAGTCGCCTCGACAGCCCATGTTTCGTTCCACAGTCCCACGAAAGCGGCTTTACCTCAGCTGCAACGATCACAGCTGGCTGAATCTCCAGGTATGGCTTCCTACCCGCACCTTTCTATCGCAAGGAGGCGTGCGAAACAAGATGATCGGTCAGCCTATGTATGGCGACGATCTGGAATTGTTCCGCATTCGCGATGTTCATCAATATTGAAAAGCTGACCGACAAGTGAAGGACGTGATCGTGCTGGCCTCTCTGCTAACAGGGGCTGACCCAGGCAAACGAGGCGTAAAAAGGAGAGAGAGAACTGAGTGAACCGTGCTCGGCAGTGGTATATCGTCTGCGCTAGTGAGGCATGACTAATGATCGCGATGCTTCATGTTGGACAGATTCTCGACTTCAAGCGCACCACACCAGGACTGCTATACGAGAATTCAAATTCACGACGAGAGCAGCAGAGATACCACACAAGACAGACCATCGACTACGATCGTCAATGAAGCACACTGGATTGATCCAACTGGGCACGATTGCCGTGCCCGCATTCAGAAAGCATAAAGTCATGACCACTGCTGTTTGGAGATTCGAATCTACTGACATTGCTCTACGAAAGGTGAAATCTGACTCCTCACGATTCCCCTAGCTCCGAATTCGGCGATTCTTTCTACTCGAAACCTGCGTCGCACATCATTTGCACTTCTCGGTCCATCAAGCACACGATCATTTTGCCATGAATGCCTCAGTGCAATTCTTTAACGGCCTTACGCATAGCTTTGCCATTCTGATTCAACCATTCCCTATCACGATCGATGACATACTCGAATCGCTTCGCAATTTCTTCTGTCTATCAGGCGTCAGCATGGTCCAGATCTCGGCGCAAATGGAAACACCTTCCGCTTTCTCGGCGGTCTTGCGTGCCTCAATGCATCTTTGAAGCGCATGACAGAGCTTCATCGCTATATTTGCATCTGCTGATGGCTAAATTTGTCTCCAAGCCCTCATTTGTAAGTTGTACTCTTCGATGAGCTCTTCATCGTCGTCAGTATTGGCTTGAGGTTGGAGCATTTTGACGTCTGCAATGCAATAACTTGCCTTGCTGCTGCTTCCCAAATCATAGTGACCCTGCTCTAGGTATCCTACTGTGTGTCTGAAGCTGGCAGCGTGGCTGCCGGCGCCGAGGTTGCCAAAACTTGCAGCAACGTCCCGGATCGCCCTTCCCTGTCTAGCAGCTGTGCTCACCTGGTTCTGGATGTCTTGACTTTCGTTGAAACCAATCTCGGGATGGGTTACGGCATACAATGCCATGCAATGCACAAGGAACGATTGTTGGTCCACGAAAATTTACAAACTTTCCAGGTTTTCTCAACTTTTTGGACCTCTGCTGGAAAACCCAGACTCAGTGCTCTCAACGGGTGTGATACAATTGTTGCCAGCTGCGAGTTGACAGCTCGTCGGTTGGCAGTCCAGGCCACATGACTGATCGCAATCTCAAGAATGTGCTCGTGACCCGGGTCTGAAGAGCTGAACACGGCTGCAATGATTACACCAAGCCAGTCAGCTGCACCCGAGTCAGCCACGCCACCGTACGAAACAACATTCTTCATAAGGTTAGGAAGCTCATTTCTGAATCTTTGCATGCACTCAGACTTTGCATCGTCGCCTGCCCAGAGCTCTCGTGCTGCAACTGCGAAGAATCCCAACTGACGGCCGCGAGCGAAAGGGGCATCGGTCCTTGCGCTGTAAATCTAGCGAGTTGGTTCTCAGCATACTCAGTAAGGACCCTGCGCAGCTGGTCATTGCTTTGCATTGAGCTGGGCGGTGGATCTATTTGTCCTTTCGATGTGGTGTTGATTTGTGAGGAGTTTATTGTCCTGCGAGATGTTGTTGCGTTAAAGTACTGACATTGGGCAATAACAAAGGTGAAAGGTCCATAGAGACGTGAGACTTGCAAGAACTATCACTATCGACATTCATACACTTTTTAAAGTGCCGATAGCTTGACAATCGCAAGAGCCACCACTAGCAAGCTGAGAGGGCATCAACCCGAGCAACCATCCTGGTTGAAAGATTGTGGCAATCAGACAGCAGATGCCTTCCTGCGTTCTGTACAACCGTGCCTTGATTTCAGCAATATTTCTAGGTCCCATCCCAGACACCTGCGCTTGGCGCTAACCGAGCTCACCGGGCTTCACCGACCATAGAAAAGCCTGGTACCGACCTTATTGCCTTGCTTGGCCCCAGGCGAACCCTCTACATCATCGGGTACAGACGATTGAATGCCTTCCATTTTTTGGCTGCGTCTTTCAGCATGTCAATGTTGCACTGGTTCAAAAAATCTTGTCTGCGTTCGAGCTCCTTGACCTGAATTCGTCAGTCCGGCACGACGAGCATGTGAAATGGCATCTAGCTTACATAATCATAGGCATTTGACCTCTCATTTATGCAGTCTTTGAGTCTTACCACTGCATTCTCAACCCATTTCGGAGCGTCCAACTCTTCGGTACCCTCATTCCATTTTCGTTGTTGCGCGTGGCAGTCATCAAGGAATTTATCATGATTGGTCTCGGACATCTGATCGATAGGACCTGACAGCAGTTCCAGACACGAGTATTTGCTACTACTGGATGAATCCGGCTGAAACTCGCTTGTCTCCAGGTGACAGCAGACAGGCCCAAACAGGTCCTTAAACCTTGATGGCTTAAGCTGATTAACCGATGCTGCGATATCCCGGATTGATAGTCCTCGTCGGATTTGGATTTTAACCTCCTTCCAAAGCCATTGGTAGTCTTCAGCAGCGACGCTCCTGTCGATTACGGCGTGCATCGCTATGCGTGGAATGATCATCTCCAGAAACTGGCGAAGCAATTCGCAACGGTTCCAGGCATCTTCGACCTTGTCCCTTGCCCCCGGCGCAAGCTCAGCCAGGAATGCCAACGCCATCCCACCGAAGTCGAGACTGAGGTCAAGGCGATTTGCTCCGAATGTCACAAAATGTACGGCGGTCATCGTGTTGCGCTCGGAACCTGTCAGTACAGCCGCAATCAGGACGCCGAGCCAGTCTACAACATGGAAACAGTCCGCTTTTCGCATCTCGTCTTCGTGGTATTTGGTCAGCCAGCTCATCACGGCCGATGGTGCGCTGGGGTCGGTCTCGGCCGCCCGCGCGGCAATGGCAAACATTCCCAGCTTGTAACCGCGATCGAGGATTGGATATTCGTGTTTCGCAAAGCTGGCGACTTGGTCGCGGGCGCACTTCAACTGCAACTCGGTCGAGGGCGGCAGTTCGTCGGGCAGCGAACTGCTCACGTCCTCGCCAGAGGAGTTGTGCGCTGGAAATGCTTGAGCGCGCTTGGGGTCCGGTTGCGTAGGTGTCTCGGGGTCGACATCCAAGCTCCGTTTCAGGGCAGACATTTCGATTTGGGTCAAGAACCGGTATCGGATCTGGCTGAATAGGAAGACGGCAGGGGTTTTTTTAGTGGACAGACAGTGACTCGAGCTGACACGAGAAGCGTGACGATGTCGACAGCCTGGCAAGAAACCGACTTTGCTGGGTGGTGGCAGGTCAGAACAGGGGAGAGAGAGAGAAATCAGCTGGTGGATCTCAATTGAAAGCCCCATCGCCTGTCACGTGCCCAGATATTGGTAAAGATACGGCGGCAGGAGGTCAATCATAACTGAGCCCGCAAATAGGATAGGTGAGGCCCTGGTGAGTTGGAATATGCTCACGCACGAGTCCTTGCTCGGGGCGCTTGATACATGGCAGTGGTTGTCAATTGAACGTACCTCGAATACTCCAACACCAGTAGCTAAGTACATGGCTCTACCACTATCCACGAATTCACCCGTAGAGCCAGTCACAGAAGTAGCATTCAAAGGAGGAGAAGACCTCGTGCGCAACCACTTCTGTTGGCCCGCCTTGAGCGCCCTGAGTTTGAAGACATTTATACATCCAAGACCGCGGCCGGTCAAAGCTTGAACCCAGCTGTGCTCATAGCGCGAAAAGACATCCATGCATAAAAATCGTGAAGCCCAATTCCAGTGTCCTCTATAGCCTCGCAAGGCACGCGACCACCGCCATGGGCCTATGGAATCCTGAAACTCCATCTCCAGCAGTCAGTTGATACCACAAACACGACGGAGCGCGCATCAGATCGCCCTTCCCAGTCCCAAATAGCGTGTTCCCCTAAGCCCTCTCTCTGTAAATAAACAAAGTGTACTTTTCGAAATCAACATCAACCGCGTTCCCAACTTTCGGAGCGCCCCTCGCCGGGCCAGCCAACATCCAGACCTCAACCCGGTTGATCTGGCCTTCCATCAGTGGTAGGTCGTACACTGGTCGTCCTGGCTCGACTTCGTCCAAGTGACGGCGATACTGCTCCTGGACCGTCGCCATTTTGTGGCCTTGAAGCGTGACGCCGACTTTTGTGGCGCGGTTTTGACTCGTCAGGTCGGTGGTCTTGATGGTGGGCGCGACGCGGATGAAGTTGTGAGCATGGGGCACGGTGAATGTGAAGGATTGTTGGGTTAGGTGCTCGGATGGGAGGAAGGTGTAGGCGGGCTTGTCGGGATCTTGGACGGAAGGGTGGGCCACTACATCGAGGGATTGGATTAGGGCGTCGGCTGCGGCTAGGGACTGTTAGATTTGCATTACTTCGAAAAGGACGATAGGATCGAGCTTACTCTTGCCTGCTGGTCTGACACGATTGTCGAAGACACCCGTAGGATGTGATGAGTAGTACGGAGCTGCAGGAGGATAGGGGCTTGCGCTCGTCCGAGCCGCGATAGCTGGAGGCGGCATTCCGACAGCCGGATGGCCATTCGACATCCCGTTCAGCTCTGAGGCTGGGAGGCTCGGGGTTGATATCTCTGGCTTCACCCCATTTGTGGCGAGAGGTGGGGATAGTGACATACCAACTGGCGTCGGTGTGTGGCCGTCCGGAGCAGCAGCACTACTAGGCCGACCTGGCACATGGGTGACTGATTTGATCATTTCTTGCTGCCTCTTGAGAGCTTCAGTATCAACAGTAACGCTGGCAGGGGTCGGTTTCGGGCCGACGGTCAGTGTGATCCTTGGATTCGCCGCTGCTGCTGGCTCCGGGGTACGTGTCGACATGTTCAGCTTGACTTTGGGCCGGTTCGGATCGGGTATCACTGCTTTCGCCTCTGCAACTCGCTTGTTGAAATGTCTCTCCAGTTGCCCCGCAAGGACCGAGATCTCACTACCATCTTCGTTGTAGGTTCGAGCGTTGCGCCAAATGTATCCGACCTGATGCTCAAAGTCCGCCCATGTCTTCATAAGGCTCACACCCGTCGGCTCTGCGTGTCCCTGCTTGCCGACCGCCTTCTTCTTAAGGCCATTTAAACTTTCGGGGTTCTTAATGGTCTGATAGTAGTCTTTCAGAGCTCGAGAAGGAAGTTGAAGGAAGTTTCCTGCGATCAGCTCGCCATCGTCGTTCTTGAGTTCACTAAGCTCATTCAATATCTGTTCCTGAGCCTGTTGGAATGTCTTCCCCGAAAAGTCGTTCTTCACTGACTGTGCTGGCGCTACAGGTGTTTGGCCGTCGCGTGGGTTGGGATCTTTCGGGCTGCGAAGCTTGAGTGCTCGTTTCGGTCTCTCGAGGTTCTGCTGCGGAGCTGAAATAGGGGTCGGCGTTGGAGGTGGTAACGGCCTTGAGAACACGGCCTGGTTGGGAATGATCTCTCCTGGCAGAGGTGTAGGCAGGGCTGTATAGTTCGGATCTGCGTATGCTGGGTTGATCTCTTTGAACTGGTTGGAAACTAGCTTGCGGATCTTCTCTGCATCGTTGTGAACCTCTGAGTTCTTTTCATTGAAGGTCTTTGCATTCGATATCATGCGCTTGAGGTCCGCCTCGATGGCAGACATGTGTGGGTATTCATAGCGTCTCAGCTTCTCCTGTAGTCACCATATCAGCATCCACTTGTTCGTACAGTCCGAGCTGTACCCAGAATCGCTCAATCGAGCAGGCACCGTCTCACGTACCTCGATAGTCTCTAAAGCAATAGGTAATTGTATGACTTGGTAATACTCCGGAATCTCGTTCTGCAAATGGTCAACTCTTCGATCCTGGTATCGAATAGCTCCTCGACAACATACAGGGTCTGGCAGGACGTGGAAATGCGTCGCGATTAAGTGGTCCCTAGTTCCAGCATCAGCGCCCGTTCATTCTCGCTCGGTATCACGTTTGTCCTCCTCTTGAATCGATCCAATTTGACGTACTGCTTGTCCCTCGAGCTCTTCAACTTCTCCAGAAACTCCAAGCCCTGCTGGGTCGTGCGCTCAGGCGTCTCCGTTGCATTGGCGATGATTTGCTATACAAACGATCAGTTCCAGGAAACCTCAAAAAACAGGAAAAAGGTAAGCATGTCCAAAGGAAGCCGTGAGTGACTTGCGCAGGCATCACGAGCGCATGTGTATAGTCTCGCACGAGCCGCAACAGCTTTCTGATAATTGTCCGTCGCAGTGTTCCCGCGCAGCTCCTTGAATGCTCCTTTGCGTGGGTAGTCAACTTACGTCGGGCCCTCTGCGGCGCTTGCTGTCGGGAGTGTCAATGTTGGCGATGGAGCCGTGCACGGCCTTGCGCTTCAAAGACATGGTCGCTGCTATGAGCGGCGGCGGCGGCGAGCGCGATTTGGCAGCTGGTCAGTCTTCGGCGCGAAGCTATCTCGTTCCCTTCTGCTCGACTTGCGAGTTGCGGCGCGTCACTGGGAACGAATGGAGGAATGCGCTCCGCACGTGGACGGCGGAGCAAAGTTTGTCCGATCCGTCGAGCTGGCACGACAGCTATGACTAGCAGCTTGCTTTACAATGACTGCCTTCATCCATCGACGAGCTGCACGCTAAGTCCGCTGGAGGCAACAACTTGTTGAAGCCTAAAAGCCCATAGTTTACATTCCATGTAGCATCACTGAAGAGGTAAAACTAGTGCTCTGGTGATCTAGACGAGGTTGCGAATTGTACATCTCGAATTAGATCATTTGTTGCTTTTTACGCGGACAGAATGATACAGAGCAAATATTCAAGTGTTCTATCACATATAGCGTCAACCATGTCAGTTGTCTCTTCAATCATTCGTGCAGAGCACCAACAATTTCCTCCGCAAAACCTCCCAACATCTGCAAAAGTTCATCCGCACCTTCATTCCCAATCTTCGACGGATCCGCGATCAACCACAAGCGCAGAACCTCATTCTCAGGGTAAACCAAGACAGTGGTCCATTCTGGCGTCGCGACAAGCTCGTACCAGCCGAGTTTCAGCGTGTCCTCTCCAAACCTCAATTCCGGATAAAAAGCCATGTTTCGGAAGTGCACGGCAGACTTGTACTTTGCATCTTCAGGCCATTGAGTGCAATTCTTGACCATGTCTGGCCAGTCCAATCCCTCGAAAGAGGTGCGTTCGTCGACCTGTTGAGCAGATGACGACACCAGCTTCCGGAGCATGTCTTTTCTGGATAGAGCATTACTATTCGACTCGAGGTTGAACCTCACGGGCAACATGTTCACGCATGGTCCAATGACGGAGTCGAGTCCAGGCAGAGTGCCGTTCCGGCCAGTAGTGACATTGCCAAAGACAACATCCCCATGACCGGCAAGCTGCTGCAAGACCAGCGACCAGGCGACGTTGACCACAACAGTCGGCCTCGTTCGCCTGTTGTCCGTCGCGCTGTGGAAGTTGGGTATGGCGTATGTTCGGAGAGTCCTGACATGAGATCCGCCAGGCCTGAATGACAGCGCTGCAGTTGGCTGTGGGACTCCCTCGAGTTGTTTTGACCAGTAGTCGCGAGACTTTTCCGCCGAGTGAGCGCGGTGCGACAAGAGTTCGGTCCACTTGAGAGTATTGCTGACTGTCTCACCATTGTAAGCTTTGGCAATGGAATGCAAAACGCGGATCTGGGACCAGCCATCGTATTGGCTGTGTGACATGCGAAGTATAATGCGTCTCTTTCCTCCCTCCGTAGTGACAAGAGTCAACTTGGTGAAGGTGTCACTGACATTCGCCCGACGACAATCTTGGAAGCAGAACCTGTTGGAATATGTTGTGATTTGTTCGTCGGTATGCACCTCTTCGTGCACCAGTGGTGCGTCGCGGAGGATGATTTGGTAGTATTTGCCATCCTTCTCGACGAACCGCGCGCGCAGACATTGGAATCGCTGCACTATAGCACGAGTCGCGGTCACCAGCTTCTCCCAGGAAATTTGAGGGCCAATATCTAAGAAAGCATACTGCAGACCCAGTGGTTCCTCTTGGTTGTGCATGTAGTCAATTTGGAAACCATTCGCGGGAAGAATGTCTTCAATCTGGTCCTTGGAGACGTTCAAGGTGGAGGGAATGAAGTCTCCAGCCAACTCTTCGACGCTGACATGTTTGGATACCAGCTGATAGGGTCGGTAGGTAAGCAGATCACTCTTAGGCTTTGCATTTTCTGTCATCTTCTCTGCTTGTTGTGAAAGTATAGGCGACTCAAAGACGTCACTGCCTCGCAAAAAGTATGCATTGCGCTGGACTGTCGTGATGAGGCGCATGACGGCAATGGAATCTCCGCCGCGCTGGAAAAAGTCATCTTCGCGAGAGATGGTGCTTGCATCAATGCCGAGCACCTGCGCCCAAAAGCTGGCAAGCTTCTGTTCTCTAGGCGTGCTCAACGGAACGAACGGAGCTTGCGCTACGCTGGAACTGATCCACACAAGCTGATCGAGTCGAAGCTGATTTCCGATATCCCGCAAACGACGACGATCGATCTTACCAGAGCTAGTTTTGGGGACTGCAGAGATCGATACGAAAGCTTCGGGTCGTAAGTAAGATGGCAGAGACACTTCCAAAGCTTTTCTGAGACTGGGAACCAGATCGCGGAGCTTCTTCTCCAAGGTTCTTGTAGTATGCTTGCCTGAACGATCGGCTGCGAAAAGGAGAAGCATTTGTCTCTTGGCGCCTCCCTGCTTTACATCAATTTCCACAATATCGGCAACAATCATCATGCCAATATTCTCAAGCCCACGGACGAAATCCTCGACTTCGACAAGATTGACGAGCTGACCTCGGAGCTTGACTTGAGAGCCAAGGCGGCCAAGGAATTCAATGCTGCCATCCGCAAGATAGCGACCTTGATCGTTGGTTCTGAAAAGAGTGCCCTTGCGTCCCGCCACCAACTTAGACCCTGACAGAAGGAACTGTGGGTCGACCACAATCGGAAAGTGATCTGTTTTCATGAGGTATCCCGCTCCAACAATTGGTCCTTCAATGAGGATCTCGCCGACAGAGCCGACAGGTGCAAGTTTGTCTGGATTCCCAACTTGTGTCAGCCAGAGGTTAGATCCTCGCCCGTAACCTATGTTCCCAGCTTCACTTGGATGCTCGAGTGCAGCTGACACGGTGGACATGATCGTACACTCTGTGGGACCGTACACATTCACGAGACGCACTCGTCGACCCCACGTCTCAACATCTCCTCTCGTCATGGGCTCGCCAGTCAAGACCAGCGTTTTCAAGGCTGGCACCGCATCGGGATCGATTACCCTTGACACAGATGGAACGAGCTGGGCCCAGTTGACTCTGTACTCGTTGATGAAAGAACTCAAGTCCCCTTGTAATGCGTCGTCGCTGGGCACGCAGAGACAGCCACCATGAGTGGTTGTGTAGATAAAATTGAAGATGCAGGCATCAAAGGAGTAGGACGAGCTATCAATGCTCCTTGTTTCTGGGCCACAGCGGAGGCCATCATCGCCGGCTTGGTAGTGCACCGCGCTGGCCAAGTTTGTGTGCGTGATGAGGACTCCTTTGGGGGTTCCAGTACTACCACTGGTGAACACTGCATAGGCAAGGTCGCTGTTCTGAAGGTGTCGTCGGTCGTTGAGGGGTTCCTTAGCCACGGAGCTCTGATGCTGATTACCGGTGTCCGCATGCAGACGAAACGACTCATCGACTAGCACCGCTCGTGGCGCAAGGCGAGATGCAAGATCTCTAGTTTCCTGGGAGCAGAGAATCGTTTGAGGGTGCATGTGCTGCATTAGAGATCGGAGGCGGCCTTCCGGATGTTTCCAATCGAGCGGCACGAAAGCTGCACCGGCTTTCATGACAGCAAGCATAGAAATGTTCGCAAACTTTGATTTTGGAAACAGCATTGGTACAAAAGATCTTGGGCCAATGCCTGAAGCAACAAGATTGTCCGCCAATTGACTTGCCGATGATACAAGCTCAGCGTATGTCAATTTCCCATCACAAGCATCAATAGCGACGCTATCAGGACGTTTGCTGGCGTGCTGAGAAATGATATCATGGACATACTCAGTGGCTCTGGCAGATGGCACACGCTCGTTCCACCTCCAGATAGCGTTTAGATCGACATCTGAAACAACGTTGATTTCGCCCAACGGCCGAGATGGCTGTGATCGAACTGCATCAGTGAACTGTCTGATCAATTGCGCCCATTGTTGAAGGACTCGCTGCAGCGATCGCGTGGGAAGGATCCTGTCGTTAAAGCTTGCTTTCACCGTTGTGGTAGCGCCGACGGGGAGTATTTCCATCATGAGGGCATATTGATTGAGCACAGCGTGCTGGTTCGGAAAGCCTTCGATCTGAGTCTCATCAAGGAGCTCCAAAATACTCTCTCCTGGAATCGCTTGTGTCTTTTGCTCGCTCGGTGGTTGAACAACCAGCACAGTCTGAAACTCGCAAGCCGCTGCAGACGATGCATCAATCTTGCGAATCGCTGGCACACCAAAATGCTCGTGAGGGATTGATCGTACGGTCATGTCGCGTACGTCTTTGAGAATCTGCCCGACTGTTTGAGCTGAGTCGACATCAATGAGGATCGGAATGGTTGTGATAGCCGGGGCCATCATAGATTCAATGTGGTCGACAGGTGCATTGCGCCCAGTCAGGATTGCTCCAAACGATTGTGTCGAATTGCCTGTCAAGTGGGACACAAGCAGAGCCCAGGTTGCGTAGATCACAGACGTCAGAGTAATGCCTGGTGGCAACGATGAAAGGCTGACGTCCAGTGTCTCTTCTATGTATGCTTCCGCGCTTCGCTTGAAAGTAGCATTAGGTGCCGGATATGTTGTCGCTTTATCCCCATTCTTCAGTTCCTGTTTCCAAAAATTCGAGGAAGCAGTCCCATTAATGCCAGCAATATATTGCAGGAAGCTTTGCATGTCAGGTGATGGCGAAGGCAGTGTCTCCCCAAGGTAGATTGCGCGGAGCTCTGTCTCAATCATTTGTAGCATCCACCCGTCGTACATGGTGTGATGGATGGACCACGCTAGTTGCCATTTTTCAGCCTTTTGAATGAGAGCCCACTTCGTGAGAAGCTTGTTGGCGCCCATGTTTGTGGAACGGACGTCGGAAAGGAAAGCTTCGAGGTCGGAATACCGCTGCCATATGAAGTTGCCTTGCAAGACTATTTGATGGAGTCCCCTTCCGTCGAGGTCGACGATGCGTGTTCGTAGAATGCGATTCCGTGACACGACGTGTGCCCAAGCTGCCTGCAAGCGCTGGAGATCAACTTGAGTAGGAATTTCGTAGAGGCGAATACTCATGAAAGCTTGTGGATCCTTGACCGTTGCCGCAAGCATGGCTTCTTGGAGCGGCGAGCATGCATACGCATCCTCAATCAAACTCATGTCTTCGAGGCCACACTTTTGTGCAACTTCGATGCGAAGATTCAGAATATCTAGCGGCTTGCTCAGTCCACTGAAAGCCTCAAGAAAATCCTGCACAATTGTTTGGCTTTGAGTATCCGCGATGGGACGTTCCTGCGGGGTCGTTTCACTCGACTGGATCTTGCGTGAAATCTGAGCCAGTGTTGGTGATGAGAAGAGCGTCGCAACGCTCAAGTCATGCCCTTCAGCTCGTGCTGCCGCAGCAAAGCTCATAGCAGATATTGAGTCTCCGCCAAGATCGAAGAAATCATCGTCTGTGTCGATGTCTTCTGCAGACATACCCAAGACCTCTCCCCACAGTCTGGACATTTCCGCTTCTGCGGGCGTTTTCGAGGATCTATTTGCTAACCTGCTTTCCTTATGACCGTGGTAGGTTTGCGAGCTTGTAGCCGTCTCGGCAACCTGCTCGAGCCTCTTCCTATCTACCTTGCCGTTCTGGGTGTGGGGAATGGAGCTGACGAAGAAGTATGCCGCAGGGATCATGTACTGTGGCAGAATTGCGCGCAATGTATCATCCAACTGTTGCACTTTCAACAATGCAGGCGCATCAGGGTCCACCAATGCGCAGTCCTGAGACCTGGCTGCACTGATAACGCTCAAGAACGCCACGAGCTTTCGTTCTGACTTTTCGCCAACGGCAGCGCATACCACAGACCCGATGACATCGCCCATGGATGCTTTGACATGATGCTGGCATTCCTCAAGCTCGATTCTTTGTCCTCGCAGCTTTATCTGCAGATCTTTGCGCGAGACGAAATGCAGATTGCCTTGAGCGTCGTATCGTGCGAGGTCACCAGATTTGAAAGCGACATGGTCGTAACGCTCACGGCTGGATCGAAGCCAAGGAAGGCCTGTGACAAAACGGTCCCGAGTGAGAAGCTCGTTGTTGAGATAGCCTTTACCAACGTTTGGACCTTCGATCAGGATCTCACCGACGGAGCCGATTGGCACGAGCCGTTTGTGATTTTCTGGATTAACCAACCAGATCGAGCAGCCGCTCCCTCTTCCGATGCCTTCATTCTTGAAATCGCTCGATAGACCTGGGTTCATGGTAGACACCGATGTACACTCGGACGGACCGTAGCAGATGACTGTGCGGACTTGGGGTCGCCAGTCGTCAAAGTCTCGGTGATCAACGAACTCGCCGGATAGAATCAAAGTCTTCAGCGTCAGGAGCTGCTGCGGTTTTATCAAACGAGCTACCGAAGCAGTGAGCTCGGTCAATGTCGCGGCGTAGTGATTGATTGCCCCAACAAGGTTGTTTTTCCTCTCGTGCTCGCTCGGAACGCACAAAGTGGCGCCTGATGCCAGCGTCTTGAAAATCATATTCCAACTGACATCGAAGGCATATGATGCAAACTCGAATGCTCGAGTGTCCTCTGTGAAGCCTGACTGGACAGTCTGATGGACGACTGCTGAGCACAGAGCTTGATGAGATTGTAGAACTCCTTTTGGTACTCCAGTCGACCCCGATGTCATCAGGACACATGCCACATCGTCGGGAGATGGCGTTGAAGTGGTGCTAGTGGCGAAACGAGTCTTCTCGTAGCAATTCTTGACACAGTCTTCTAAAAGCAGCTTCTTCAGTCCAAGCGAGTCGACTACATCGAGGGATGACTGGTCTACGATGACAACTTCGCTGCGGACCTGGGAAAGGATCGCTTGAAGACGACCAGCTGGCTGCGTCGCATCAAGGGGAAGGAGTGTCGCGCCAGCTCGAAGTATACCAAGCGCAGCAACAGGAACATAACCGGACTTTTGCGCGATGAGCGGAACGATGCAGTCATAGCCAGATACTGCGCCTTGTACGTGACTGGAGATAGTGGCCGACAGTTCGTCGAGTTCTGAATATGAGATCCTGCAGTCCCAGGCATCTATCGCGACCTTCCCGAAATGCTGGTGACGGATAGATTCAAGGAGGAGTTCGTGAAGGAGTCGCGGGGATGGGCTTGCCACTTCCGAGTTCCACGCCCAGATATCCTGCATGTCTTCTTTGCCGATGCAATCTATCTCATTGACCCTTGTCCTGGAGTATTCACTGCTTATTGAATTGATGACTGCCGTCAGGCGGCCGCCGAATCGTTCCATCTCGCGTGTGGTCAGCAGATTGGGGTCAAATATGCTCTCAAGCTCCAGTCCGTCCTTCGTGGGCGTGAAGAACATGACGAGACCAAACGTGTGGAACGACTCATCCCTACCATGTGCTTCATAGGAGGAAGTCCTGATGGTCTCTTGACCTTGTGATCCAAAATGAGGTGGATTCACCACGATGAGGGTCTGAAACTTGCAAGCAGCTTTCGTGTCGCTATTCATCTTCTCGATCTTGCTTGTGCCCACGTGCTGGTATGGCTCCATCGACGAAGTGTTCTTTTCAACACTGGCGATCAGCTGCGAGACGGTCTGGCTGTTGTCTTCAAGCCGAACTCTGATCGGCACTGGGGTGATGGTTGGGCCCACCATTTGTTCGACCTCTGGTATACAAGCGATACGACCAGCAAGCGTGGCAGCAAAGATGATATCGTCACTCTCAGTAAGCTTTGAGACTATCATTGCCCATGCGGTATGAATGAGTGTCTGTAAACTTGATCCGTGTGAGTTCGTGATCTTCAAAGTTTGGCGGAGTGTTTGGGTAGGCTGCACTTGGTAAGACCTGGAGGGTAATTTTGGGAAGATCGCTCGCGGCCCGGGAGATTCTAGGCGGCTTTGCCAGAAGTCTTGCGCTTTAGCTTTGTTCTGTGAGTTGAGGTACTTGACAAAGCCGCTGAACTCTGGCGGCTTGTGTATTTGAAGGCCATCGTAGGCTCTGCGGAGTTGGTCCTCGATCAAGACGACAGACCAACCATCGTAGACCGAGTGATGTACAGTCCAAGCAATCTTCGCCCCAGCTGAGTGGGATTGCGCTTTGATGATAGATAGCCATGAGAGTGGACCTCCTGCCTTGATCTCGGCCTCGTCGTCAACGTAAGCATCAATATTGTTGTACGTTTTCCAAGTTGTCTCGCGGACTACGACTTGAAGCAGACCCATGGTTCTGGTCTCGACAAATCTCGTCCTCAAGATAGGATTAATATCAACAACTGATTGCCAGGCTTTCACAAGCCGATCAAGATTTAAAGTGGAGGGCACCTCGAAGATCGACCGTGTGATATACGCTCGGGGTTGTCTCATGGTAAGCGCAAACAGCTCGGTCTGTAATGGTGTGCATGGGTACACGTCGAGTATGGATTCCTTCTCCACTCCGCAGACAGCTTTAGCATCCTGTATAATCTGTTCCAGTTGATCGGATTGTATCATGGAGAATGTGGTGGGCGATTCCGATGATGAAGAAACGGACCGTGTCATGGCAGCCATTGCTGATAATCTGGTGTGGTTCATGATATCCTTGAACAAGAGCATAAGGTCATGCTTTCGGGCAAGATTTGAGAGCTTCATGACGGCGATTGAATCTGCGCCTGATTCAAAGAAATCACTTTCAGGGCATAGGATGAGTTGTGGTCTGTCCAAGGCTGTGGCCCACAGCTGCTCCAGGACCGATTCCATCTTCGTGAGAGGTCTATGAACTTGGCCCAGTGAGTCCGAAGTCTCGTCACTGGTCGTGGACTTGAGCATCTCCCCACCGAGCTTCCTAAGCTCCATGCGATTGATCTTTCCTGATGGAGCTTTCGGGATGCTCGAAAGAATCGAGAAAGACTCGGGAATCATATAAGGGGGGAGCTTGGTCTTCAGATGCATTCGAGCTCGAGGTATGTCTAAGTTTGACCCGGATGGATTGGCGCAGAATGCGACAAGCGCAGGTCGACCAGTCGGATGAATAACCACTTCGCAGACTACTGCAGGAGATTCAGGAAGGGCGTGCTTGAGTTGGTATTCGATTTCCCCGAACTCAACCCTCTGACCTCGGAGCTTGACCTGCGTATCGCCTCGGCCGAGATACTGAATCGATCCATTTGCTGTATATCTCACCAAGTCACCGGTCCTATAAAGTCGCCCGTGCCTACCAGGTCGTGACTTGGATCCCCGCAGTAGAAATTCTGGATCTTCGATGAATACTTGTGCTGTCTTCTCGGGCTGTTGATGATAGCCCTGAGTCACCAATGGTCCCTCAATCACCATCTCTCCGACTGCACCGAGAGCAACGAGCTCATTGTAGTTTGAAGGGTTGCAGACCCAAGGCAACACGCCACTTCCCTTGCCAATATTTGATGCGGCCTCCGGCCTTGAGAGCGGGGTGAACATGCAGAGAGGCGTAATCTCTGTGGGACCGTAGGCGCACCACAGATCGAGGTGGTCTTTCCACATTGACACATCCAATGGCGTAACGGCCTCTCCGCCTAGCCACATTCTCTTGACCGTAGGAACCTCTCTTGGATTGATCGTGCGAGCGACTGACGGCGTCAGGAAGAGCTTCGTGGTGTTGAAAGACGTAATGTCCCCGGCCAGATTGTTCATTCGGCTTTCCTGCGATGGTGTACACACGGTAGCCCCTGCAACCAGACCCAGGTACCAATGCCAGATGCACGCATCGAAGCTATGGGACGAGAAATCATACACTCTGTCTTCGGGAGTAAAGCCAAGGTCTCGCACCTGCTGAACACTCGCTGACGCCAAGTTTCGATGAGCGACAACAACCCCTTTAGGTACGCCAGTAGATCCGCTCGTGAAGCAAATGTACATAGTTCGCTTGGTATCAGTCGAATCGACCACATCTAGACTTGCTGTCCCCAGGGTAGTGCATCTGCTTCGCTCAACCACAAAAACGTTGTTCACCAAGCGTTTGGCAAGTTCTTGCTGGGCAGGACTCGCGAGGATGATGCGTGCCTTCATCAATTCACAGATGGTTTTGAGTCGCTGCTCCGGGTAGTCGACATCCATCACGCTGAATGCAGCACCGGTCTTGATAACACCTAGCATCGCACATGGAACCCACAAGGATTTCTCGAAGCACAGAGGAACGAGATCGCCGGCACCTATACCCATATCGAGAAGCTGCGTCGCTAAATTCGAGGAGTAGTCATCGAGCTGACCATAAGTCATCTCACCGTCGTGAGCAGAGATTGCTGTGTGGTCAGGATCGACACGGGCGCGCTGTGAAATAAGATCGTGCACGAAGGAATCGATTGTCTCTGGTGCCTCTGAGTTCCAGTCCCATATTTTCTCCACATCGCCTTCTCTGACTTTGTCGAACTCTGCGAGAGGTGTGGTCGAGGATGCAGCGCATAATCCAAGAAAGACAGAGCGAAGCTGCAATAAAAGCAAATCAACCTGCTCGGTAGACACCGCATCCTCTTTGAAAACAGCTTCCGCCGTGATGTCGTTTGCATGTTTGTTGAACACGAGCATGAAACTCCAACTATTGAAATTTCTTATATCGTCCAGCTGCTCTCCTGTTTCGAAGATCGACGGCTCGTCTGAGGAGGAAGCTGTGCTATCCTGAACGACAACGATGCTTTGGAACTTGCAGGCAGCTCTGGCGTCTTCGCTGATTTGTGATATGTTCTGGAGGCCAAAATGCTCGAAACCATGGACCTGAGAGCTTATGTGACGAATTTTGTCGAGTAATTGACTGGCTGTTTCCTTCCAATCGAGATCAACGAGGACAGGTATAGCCGCGATTGTCGGTCCTCGCATCTCATGTAGTCCCCGCAACTGCGCATCGCGACCCAAGCGTACCTCTCCGAACAAGACACTATTTCCGCCCGTGTATCTTGCCATGAGTATCGTCCAAGCTGCTCGAAGGAGGACGGCCGTAGAGTAACCAGCAACAGTCGAAGAGGGGGGCTCGATCTCTAATCTTCTGGTGCTGTCAGCGGTACCAAACAGCTTTCTCATGGGAACCTTTGGGTACACTGCAGCGTTAGAAGCACCAGACAAGGCTGAACGCCACCATTCTTGAACTTTGGCTCGCTGTGTCCGCAAGAACTTTACAAACACATTGTAGCTGGGCCCGGTCGGAGACAAGACCCGGCCTCGATAGGCTTCTGAGACTTGCTGGAGAATCAGATCAACCGTCCAAGAGTCATAAAGGGCGTGGTGAATGGTCCAGACGATCTTAGGAGCTTTGTTAGAGGCAGTGTCGTCTTGAACAAGCGCAAAATACGACAGCCTATGTCCAAGCCCCATCTGATGTTTGGCTGTGTTCAAGTAGACCTCTGAGCTGGCACATCGTTCCCAGTCTATCGTATCTCTGGTCACGACCTGCATCAGAGATCCGCTCTCAGCCTGTACGATTCGCGTTCGAAGGATTGCTGTCGCGGCGACGACCGACTCCCAGGCGGCTAGAAGCTGTCCAACGTCGATCGCGCTGGAGAATTTGAGCTCGGTATGTTGGACATAAGCTGAAGGATCGCTCGTAGTTTGAGCAAAGACTGCTTCTTGGAATGGTGTGCAGGGATAGATGTCCAAGATGCGATCCGCGGAAATATTGCATGCTGCCAACGCTGCCTTTCTCAAAGATTCTTTTGCTTCGGCTGCTATCAACGAGTATGGAACGACAATTTCGTATTGGTCGACAGCAGGCAAGTTAGGTTCCGGCTCGCTTTGCTGAGCAGTAGCAAAGCGACATAGTGTTCCAAGCTTTGTATACTCCAGTATGTCGCACATGAGAACTTCAATACCACGCTTTTTGGCAGCTTTGACCAGGCGCATGGCAGAGACGGAATCTCCTCCCAACTGAAAGAAGTCGCTGTTGATTCCAATCGTGTCCGGATCAATTTTGAGGATTTGAGCCCACGCTTGGCGCATGTTCTCTTGATGTTCACTTATCGGCTGTTGCGTGACGGCTTCCTGTTCTTTGCTAACTGGAAACAGCTCGACTCTGGACATGTGCTCCGCCGCCCCTCTCAGCAAACTACGATCAGCCTTTCCGGTAGCACCCAGAGGAATGCGCTGCACGCTCAGTATAAGAGACGGAATCATGTAAGCCGGAAGGATCTCGCTCAGATCATCGATCAGGGTTGCCGGCGGTTGGAATGTCTTGGGGGAAATGTCCGAAGACGACGATGAAGAGCGCTCTTGAATGAACGCACATAAATGGCTGATCCCATCGACCTCGATGACATCGACGACGACACCATGAATTGACGGTAGATGTTGCTTCATGTAAAATTCGACCTCGCCGGGGTCCAATCGCTGTCCGTTGATCTTGATTTGTGTGGCCGCTCGCCCATGATACAATAGGGTCCCGTCTAGCTCGTATGAAGCTAGGTCGCCTGTTTTATACAAGCGACCTGGTCGGCCCTTCGAGTTTGGCGGACCGTCGATCAACCACTCAGGATCTTTGATGAAGGCATCTAGCGGAGCGTTCAGATAGCCTGGGCTCACTATTGGCCCTTCGATAAGGAGCTCTCCAACCGCACCTACTGGCGAAAGCGTGTTACTGAGAGGATCCACGATCCATGTCGAGCATCCGACACCACAGCCGATCTTGCCAGAGTCCTCAGGGGTTTTTATGTTCGATTGGACCGTACAAATCTGGGCTTCAGCGGGTCCATAAGCGTTGACAATATCGGCGTGTCCGGAGAATGATGCAACGACGTCTTTGCCGACTGCTTCACCACTGAGTACCAAGGTTTTCAAGGAAGGTAGTGCCTTGACATCCAGCAACCGTGCAACAGAAGAGGTGATGTCCGTCCAATTGGAGTTCAAGCGCTCAAACGACCCTTCGATGTCATTGTCACGGTCCTCTTCTGATGGAACGCAAAGACACCCACCAAATGCCAGCGCCATCAAGGTGTTGTGAACGGCGATGTCGAAGCTGTAAGAAGCATAGTCGTAGATCCGTACCGAGTCGGATAGCTTAAGCACATCGGCATGCGGCAAGATGGTGGAACAGAAATTCTCATGAGTGATTGGGATCGCTTTTGGAACACCGGTCGATCCGCTGGTGAACACCACGAAAGCTGTGTCGGATGGAGCCACGGTAGGTAGTTCAGCGTTCACTTTAGAGACCGGTTGCAGCTCGTCTACATCGATGACCTGATCACAAATAGCCCGCGCAAGCTGCTTTGCAGGTCCGGCGCTGAGTACCACTTTTGCCTTTAGCTCCAAAGCCATCTTCTGGAGCCTACCCAAAGGCTGTTTGCGGGCATCAAGCGCAACGAAAGCCGCCCCAGATCTGATAACTGCAAGCATCGCAACTGCGACAAACCTGGACTTTTCCATGCATATTGGCACATAGCTGCCACTGCTGACGCCGCGTTCAACCAGCTCCAATGCAAGGCGTGCTGAGCTGTCGTCCAAATCCTGGTAGCTCAACTCACCATCCCAGGCACATACTGCCTGGGCTTGAGGTCGTGTCGCAAAGTTTTGGAGTATCACTTCGTGTATGCACCTCGGATCAGCTGGCGCTGGCATTTTGTTCCAGGCCCAGATCAGATCCTGGTCGTCAGAACTAGCGAGATCAAGCAATTTGACGCGTTGGTCAAGGTTCTGGGAACGACCGAGCTGCTGAGCCGTGTGAATGAATTGACTTAGGAGAAGTTCTGTTCGTTCGGGGCTTATGACTTTGGAGTCATGGCTGGCGTCTACCACAATGTGATTCCCCTTGTGTAAGATGGAAATCATCAGAGGATACTCGTTGTACTCTGTAAGAGAAGCTGTCAGGTTTTGATCCAGTGTCTCCAACTGCAGTCTCAAGCCATTCTCCGCCGAGCTGACATTGTCAGTCATCTCAATTGCAGCCTCTTCGGGTAATTGTACGACTAAAAGAGATGTGAACTTCGTGCCACGGCGCGTGTCGTCATTGATTCTCTTGATGCTCCTCAGTCCAAAGGTCTCATACGGCATCGACTCAACAAATTCATCCTGCATCCTAAGTAAAAAGTCTTGCACGATTTCGTCTCCGCGTAGCTTGGCTCTGATAGGTATTGTGGCAACGGTCCCGCCAAGCAGGTTATCCATCCCGTTGATCGCGACATTGCGGCCAGAGACAGACATACCAAAAGTCATGTCATCCGAACCCGCCAACTTGGAGATGAGTAGAAACCAGGCGGCCCGCAACAGAGAGGAAAATGATATTCCTGCACAAGCATTCTGAGGTACAGGAAATTTTCGCGAGACCATTGAATCTGCGCGATAGTCCTTTGAGGCGTGGCCGATGGCTGGAAAGAATGCAGTTTCCGCGGATCTTGCGAGCCGTCCTCGCCAAAATTCGCGGGCTGGCTCTGGGTCGGCTTGAAGCAGATGATGTACGAAGTTCTTGAATGGTAGTGATGCGCGAAGTCGAACCCCTTTGTAAGCTTCGAAGACATCCTTGGCAAAACGCGTCGCGGTCCAGCCGTCGAATATTGCGTGGTGCATCGTGAAAACCAGGTAGTCAATTGTGTCACGCACGACTGCCCAGCGCCAAAGCTCAGTGCCTAGACCGATTGAATTGGCATCATCGTTCTTGAGATAAGCCGAGAGGTTCCGTGCCTGTCTTGCAGGAGCCAGGCCCGTGGCATCCTTTAGGATGACTTGAACAATTTGATTCGACTCCGTGTCCACAAGGCGGGTTCGTAGAGCAGGGTGAGCCTCGACGACCTTGTTCAGAGCGACCTTTAGTCGTGCGATGTCGAGACCTTCAGGTAATGGTAAGATTGCACGGCCGGTATACGAGATTCCGCTCTGACTCTGGCCAGTGACCAGGCCTTCTTGCGAGGGCGTGCAGGGATATGCATCTTCAATGTTTTCTGGTTCAGTCTGACATGCCGCAGCAACTTCGGCCACCAGGGCTTCACTAGTACCATTCTTGAGCAACGAGAAGGGGGCGATGAAGCTTTGCTCAGACAGTGATCTCATTTGAGCTTTTGACGCCAGGTCGAGGAGCTTCGGATGTTGGAAGATCGTGGGCACATCAAGTTGGATTCCAGACTGAGCGGCCGCACTGACCAACATCATTGCTCTCATGGACTCACCACCAAGGCTGAAAAATGTGTCCGTATGCTTAATAGAGTTTGGTTCAAGTCCGAAAACCTCGCCCAAGACCCTTCGCAGGATATCAACTTTCGGCTCAGGCGCCATTTGGGACTCAATCTTCCTCGCATCGGCAAGCATGTCTGGTGCACTTGGGCCCGAGGCTTCGTTCGCGGCATCGCCATTTTCAGCGACCCGATTCATTGAGTCCATGGAAGTTTCGTCGTTCGCCTGATGAGCAGGGCCAGGGCCGCAAGGCTTGGAGGATATCGAAACTCCACTGTCTTGAGGAGTGTGGCCGTTTCTGGTTGCACCGTCGACAGTCTTTGGTATTACTTGCCGAGGCATCATTAGTTGTTCGGTGGATAATGATGCAGCGATTTCCCTTAACTTGCGTCGATCCGTCTTGCCATTTGGAGAGAGAGGGATCTCGTCAAGCTTCACATACGCGCCTGGAACCAGCGCAGAGGGCAGTCTCGCTGCCAGGTCCGTATTCGCGTCCCTTATCGTATCTGCAAGAGTATCGTCCGCGAAACTACTCTCGATTCTTGGGGGCAGAACGACGAATACAAGCAGCATTTCTGAACCATTCGCAAGCTTCGCGACGTCAGTGGACCACTTGATCTCCTCCGGAATCAGTCTCTGCAAATGTGTGCCGAGTTCGCCGAGCTCAATCCGCTGCCCGCGCACTTTCACCTGGTGATCCCGGCGGCCGCAGATGTCGATTTGGCCATCGTCTTGATATTTGACGAGGTCTCCTGTGCGATAAAGCCGTCCACTACGGCCTGGAGCCACACCTTGACGGCCTTCGACAAGCCATTGGGGGTTGTCCAGGTACGCTGCCGCAGTATTCTTAGCGTCGTGAAGATAGCCAGGCCCAACTTGAGGTCCTTCAAGCACTAGTTCTCCAATAGCACCCACCGGAAGGAGGCGGTCGACGTTATCAGGATCAACGATCCAAGTTGCGGAAAAGCCTCGTCCTATCGAACTCGGCGTTGGAGCATTCACAACATCCTGGTGCGCCACTGTTACGCAGCTGCACTCCGCAGGGCCGTATACATTCATTAATTTGACGCCTGTTCCCCGCCAACGTTCTGTCGCGTCTTTGGTACAGGGTTCGCCACCCAGTGCCACGACCTTGAGACTGGGTACTTCGCTTGGCACGATCAGCTTCGAGACTTGAGGTGTAATCAACACGTGTGTGGCCTGGTAGTGGGCAATCGTCTCTGTAAGATTGCTCTTAGTTTCCCACGTCGAAGGAATTGTAAGACATGCTCCAGTGAGGAGGCTGACCATATTATCCGCAATTGACACATCCCAAGCGTATGCCGCCCAATTCAGGACTTTGGCACCTGGTCCAATGTCTTCAAGCGGTCCGATATTCGCTGCTAAAGCACAATAGCCAGCATGAGTCAGCATTGCAGCTTTCGGTGTACCTGTCGTCCCTGATGTAAATATAAGACATATGAGACCTTCGGGGCCAACATGTGAATCTGAGTCGGCAGACGCAACGGATATATCGCTCTCTTCCGACAGACGAGAATCCACCTCAAGGACTGTTTTGCTGAGGTGTGTGGCTCGGCCTTCCTGACCCGTAGACGCCAAAGCCAGTGCGCAATTTGGTTGTATCACCGCCGCAATCTGATCAAGTCGCTGCTCCGGCAAATCTGTGGCTAAGACGACAAAGGCCGCACCGGTCTTGAGGACAGCAAGGATGGCAACTGGTGTCCAAAGCGTCTTATCGAAGCATAGAGGGACAATGTGGCCTTTGTGAACGCCTGCACGCCTTAGTTTGGCCGCTAGCCTGGAAGATAGCCAGTTCAACTCCCGGTAAGACAGGCTTCCGTCCCAAGAATGAACCGCTTGTGTCTCTGGCTGCAAATGCGCCCAATAGGCGAACTTGCTGAGAGCGGTATCATTTGAGGGTACTGTGTTGGTTTTGTTCCACTTCCAGATCGAATCCAAATCAGCTCGGTGCGCCGTGGCTACCTCACCGACTATGTTGTCCTCGAATTTGCTGCAAGACAGAAGACAGAGGAGTGCTTGAAATTGACCGCATATGCGGGATGCTCTGGTCGAGCTGCACGCATCTGAGAGTCTGTGTATGGAGATCATTATCTCTGAGCCATTCTTCGAAACCTCGCACTCGGCCATCAGATCAAGCAGAGACGGCACGGTGGAGTCCAAAATCGCGCGCTCAGCTACAGTCTCCTTGGTCGAGTGATAATCTGCAATTTTGACCGAAAGAAAGGTCTTCAGAGCTGAAAGCTCTGTGGCGCCCATCCCAGTGCGCAATTGCGCCTCCACTTCTTGGAGAAACTGGCTCAACTTCTGCTGTCCATCTACAAGAAAGCTCAATGCGGTGCTCATGATCCGAGCCGACCTTTCTGTATCTCGCTCGGAGACTTCGGCGTAAAAAGAGACATCTGGGGAGCCGATGTAATCTCTCAGCAAGAGAACCCATGCGCACGCAATTTCTCCTGTCGATAGATTTCTGCCCAGCTTGGCAGTACAGGTCGATTTCATCATGTCGGATGGTGTACCATGAATGGGTGGAGGTCAAGGAGAAATGTGCACAATTGAGCCTGGTGGTCGCGTATGGCAAGGATCCCAGTGAGGGCTCCGTAAGCTGCCTGGAAGCTGCAATCGAAGTGAAGCTCAGTTCGCCACCAATGTATCTTCGCTTTAATCGCAATGTTGGTTGCTAGACAAGTCTCCCGAATCACATGTGTAGCATGAATCACAGTCCGTTCGCAGTACATCGCTCGGTTACGGCCACTCGATGGTCGCGCGGCAGCATCATCGCTGCGCTTCCGTGCACGATCATCCCATGGCACTGCACGGTAAGTGGTCATGGTGCCGCTAACGATGTTGAACGGCAATTTTGGCCTCAAAAATCATGTTTTATCGAGCATCAATCACAGATGCATCGTAAGAACATGGTACATGGGAGTGGTTTGGTACAGTGGTCGAGATCTGGTAGGAAACACGTACGTGTAATACAAGCATTGTAAGAGACATCGTGGTTGGTGTGCAAGTAATGAAATACGCACCTTGGAGAGTATACGATACGCTATGATTTCACGATGGTGGATGCCAGAAAGTATGCTTGCCGATGTGGGGGTGTCATCTGCACGTCGACTTATCAGCGGAGCGTGCATGACGATCAGTGTTGGTCCCGACAAGAGGCCTGTTCTCATCGTGGCATTTGACACTCGTAGTATGAGAGTGGGGTGGTGTGAGCTGAACCTGCCGCAGGCAAACTGTCGTGGTACGATTGCCATCCCCGACCATATTGCGCGATGGACGTTTCCAACAGGTCTGCTCCAGCTGATGTAAAAGTGCCAATACTAGGCACACTGTCAATCCCGCACAGCAGAATAGCTCGATCTCACCGCTGATCAGTACGCTGATCATGACTTTGCCCTCCAGCTCGAGGCGTGGAGTAAGCCGCAGATGAGGCTTCAAGGCTGTAGGTGGTGAAGTTGGCGTTGTGGCGGACCTTCTTCGGCACGGCAACCGGAGAGCCTGGATCTTACCGTCCGGCGGCTCTGATTCCTTATCAGCGCGATGAAGAGTCCAGTGGAGACCGTGCTATGAGTTACGCACCTGACGCTTATGACAGCGACAATTTCGTTGAAGAGGGCGAAAAGCAGCTAACGGATCGGATTAACTACGTAGCATGATATGCCGCAAAAGTTTTCTGGGAGAGTGTGCTTGGGCAGGAAGTGCACTGGGGCTGGAGCGAACTTTCAGCTGGACTTGTCTGCAAGATCCCCCTGATCCCCCTAAACCACCAAACTAAAGCAAATTTTTGGAGTGCCTTCTGATCCTTGCCCGAGTACCAGTGAGCAGCCTCTGAATTCTACAAGACAGCCGACATTTCTGGATCTCAAAGGGCTTCTATACATTCCATTGCTTTTTACCGTTCCAACTATCTGCCGCACGACTAGCGCGTTCGATACCGTCCAGCTTGCATTTCAGAATTCCGAGCTGTTAAGATCGAGTCTTTGTAAAAGCCACAGCTTGTATTCTTTCAAAGTCTCCCGAGTCAGTGCACATACGCCGGAAGCGAGCATCTTCACCCTTACGACTCAAAAGCTCCGCTGGGGCGCCTTGCTCAACCACACAGCCCGATTCAAGTACGACAACATGATCGTAATCGGCAATGGACAGCAGTCGATGAGCGATGGTGAGGACCGTAGTCCCTACGGCCAGACTAGCTCTGAGCCCTGTCTGCACCTTTTCGTCCGTTTCGTGGTCGATGTTCGCTGTAGCCTCGTCCAAGATCAGGATTCGAGAATTTCTCAACAGGCCGCGCGCGATGCATAGAAGCTGCCGCTGACCGCGCGACAAGCTTTCTGCTGGACGGTCCAGATCGCTGTACTTGACCGACTGGTCGCTGGAAACAGAGCTGAACATTCGAACCGTGCGAAGTACATCAAGCATGCGGTCATCATCTGGGCGGTAGAGCGGCGAGAGATTGTGACGAACTGTGCCGCTGAACAACTTGGGATCTTGCGGAACCAGAGTGACCGCTTTGCGAAGTCGTTTCAGGGGAATAGAAGCAATGTCAACACCGTCAATGGTGATGCTGCCAGCAGTTGCTTCTAGTCCTCTGATGAGAGAAAGAGCGAGAGTGCTTTTGCCGGCCCCTGTGCGACCGACGATTGCTATTCGTTTGCCTGGTTTTGCATCGACATGAATGTCCCTCAAAGCTGGCTTGATGTTGGGAGCATATCGCACAGTGAAGCTGTCGAAGTTGACGTGACCATGTTCGGGCCATGTCGACGTCAAAGGCTGCTCGATGGCCTTGATGGGACGCAATGGTTCTTGCTCGATGCCAATGTATTCAAAGACACGCTCGCAGGAATTGAGGTCCTGCTGTATAATGGCGTATATCTGAACCAGCCAGGACATTGTTTCTGTGAAAGAAGCAGCATAGGTGAGAATGACTCCCGCAATGCCGGCGCTCATTGAGTGACCTCTCCAAACCAGAAAAGCACCAGCGAAGAAAAGAACCAGGGAACTGAAAATACCGATGCGCCAACCCAGCCATTCTTTACTCGCGAATTGGAGAAGGTATGGTGAGTTGATACGATCAACGAGCCGATGATTCTGAGCTTTGAACCTGCTAGTCAGACCATACGCTCTGATACTGATGCAGCCTGCCACCGTCTCGCCAAATTGTTGATACAGAGGGGATCTTTCCACTGCTTCGATGCGCTTCAGATCTCTGGCAGCGTGCAAGTAGACGTTGCAAACCCAATAATAGCCAACGAAGATGGAAATTGCCGCAATCAAGAACTCCGGAACATAGAATGAGATGAAGAGAACAATCATTGCCAAAGACATCGCGAGCTGGAGCGCGCTGAGACTGAAGGTAGGCAACGATTGATCAATGACCTCGATATCCTTAGAGAAACGATTCGTGATTTGACCAATTGGCACCCGGTCAAAGAATTGCAGTACTGATCCCATCACAGAATTAAGAAGTCGACTGTATATGCGGCGAGATGCTCGCAGGGAACCGTAGAAGACAGCCATGTCTCGGCAGAAACTGAACGTAGAATGGAAGATGTTGAGTAGCATGTAGATTGCGAGATAGTACACGTCCGGTACGGTGTCATGTGATTCCGCGGCCTTGGGATGCTCGTGCTCGTACAATGGTATTGACGCTGGATGTGAATCGCCACTTGAACCAAGCGCGACATTATTAGCATCGTACCTTGCGGACCATTGCTTCAGCCACAAAGTGATACCGAAACCGGCGGACAGCTGCAAAACAAACCCAAGCATAACGACCATCCAATGCCACTTAGTCCCCATAGCTCGTAGCCAGTATAGGACGGTGGACCATGGAACAACGCCTTCGGGCTTGCTTTCCTCATGTGGAGATGAGCCTTTATCTTGGCCAGACTCCAGATCGGCTGCGTGACATTGTTCTTCTGCCAGCAGGGACGTGGTGCGTTCTTTGACGTCGACTTCCTTCAACGCAAGTTCGATCGGTATGTTATCCCAAGACGCTTGAAAAGTGTCTTTGGCTTTGAGGATCCTAGAATCAACAAAGCCGGCCACTGCCAACTCGGCCGGAGTGCCTTGGGCCTTGACTCCTTCTTCATCCAACATCACCACGTATTGAGAGTGAGGTATCGTTAACCGAGTGCTGTGAGTAACCATAATGCAAGTGCGGCCGCTCATCAAGGGCCCTAAAATGGCATTTGAGAAGATGTGGTGCGCGCTTCGAGGATCGACCGCACTGAGACAATCGTCAAGCAAAACGTAAGTCGAGCGGCTGTACAGCGCTCTCGCTAATGCCACTCGCTGTTTTTGTCCGCCAGACAGCTTGTTACCACTTTCTCCACATATCGTTTGATCGGCAGCTGGCATGTCTGCAAGATCCGTTCCCAAAGACACAGCGGACAGAACGTCCTGATATCGTGTTGCGTCGAAAGTCTGGCCGAGCAGAATATTCTGTCTGATGCTCCGGTTCAAGATCCATGGTTCTTGTGGACAATATGCGGTCGACAAGGCAGCTCCGTAAGAACTCTGCTCTGATGGGGTCTCATTGGTGAGTGGAAACAAGACTTCACCCGACACGAGGTCCATCTCACCAAGCAACGCAAGAAGGACGGAGGATTTCCCGGAGCCGCTGGGCCCGACTATTGTATTGAGGCCATGTTTCGCGAACGATATCTGAAGGTCCTTCAGCACGAAATGGGTGGAGTAATCTTGCATTTCGATGTTCCCCTTTTGAGCGCCTGCTCGTTGATTATGTGCTCGCGGCCACGTAAGAGTAGCGTCTCTGAAGCCGAGCAGGATATGATCCGACCAAGCAGCTTGGTAGCTTCTCGTTGTGCTCCTTTCCCCCAATAATTTTCCAATACGCTTGAGCGACACAAATGCTTGCAGCCAGAAATTGACCGAATCAGCCATTCGATTCACTGGAATGCGCATGACGGTGAACATGGCAAGCGCCGGGAAAGCTATGTCGGTTCCTAGCTTGTTGTCCCAAACGACGGTAAAGAAGAACAGTGTGAACGCAGTCATCAGAACCGGCAGCGCGTAGAAGAGGGTCATTGAAATAGACCACCAGATGAAACGCGATCGCATCCTTTTGAGTTCGGCATCTCGTCGCGAAAGTACTGTCTCGCCAAAAGCCAATTCCCAGGCGCTGAACTTGATGTTTCTGATATTGTTGAGTACCTCGTTACTCGCCTGTAGTCTGGCATCCGTGGCCGTTAAGACGTGTCCTTGCACGCTCATGAGCTTCTTCGAGACGATGAGATTGACCGGCAGAATCGCTAGCATGAAGACGACTCCAATAATTCCAGCAGCTCCCAGAATCCGGGTCAACAAATAAGTTCCGAGAACCATCTGTACCGGGAATGTCACCCAGACGAGGTAGAGACTGCCAACGATGTTGCTGATAACTTCAACGTCCACCGATATCATGTTCAGAATATTGCCGTCAGCCTGCTGCTGCTCGTTGTCGTGGATCTCAGCTTCGGTCTCTGTGGCTGGGTCGCGTTGGCCGTTATGTCCATGACTGGCTGCTGGAATGCCCTTACTGAGCATTTTGGCGTAGATCTGGCTGAGAAGGACGCTGCGCGCCTTTGCGCCGATCTTCCGCCAGATCCAGTTGACTTGACAGTCGGCCGTTGCGGTGATGACTCCTGACAGCAATAGGCCACCAACGCAGCCCCATATGGTGACCTTTCTGGTGGCATGATCCGCATTTTCGACAAAAATCAGTATGCTCTGGATGAGCAAAGGGGGCGCAAGCGCAGAAATGCTTCCGGCAAAGGCCCAAACCGCCTGTATCAGAAAATCAGACTTTGAACAGGCGAGTACTGTCCAGATTAAGGAAGAAGATGCTTGCGACATCTCGGTGAATTGTTGGGCAATTGCAGATGTTTTAAGATCCCTTTTCAGCTCGTACAGATCATTGACCTGAAGCGGACGTTTGTAGGCTTTCCAAACAAGCTCGCTCATCCAGTGGAAGGTGAGGAGAGAAAACAGGCTCGCCCTTTCGTCGCGGCTTGGAGTCCGTTTTGATTCGCCATCTTGTTGAGAATTCCGCGCGACAAAGCCGTGCAGTATGCACAAGCCCGTAAAAATGGCAAACCGCGAGAGGACGGAAGTCAGGTCAAAGGTCCCCGGCTTGCCGAATGTCAACGTCCATATGTTGACAGCTAAAAAGAGCCACCTTAAGGCGTAGAGCGCGCCGCAGTGAGATCGCACGGTAGGGTCGAGTCTGTTCAGTCTTGCGATGAGCAGCAGGAGTAAATAGGTTGTCGTAAAGGCCGAAGCAAAGGCAAGTGGACAATCCTGACCACGAGTGTAGAGGACCACGGCAAAACCAAGGTCAACGAGAAGCCCACAGGTTTCCAATATAATAGATTGAAGCGAGTCGATGAGACACAGCGAGTCGGGGTGCAATCGTGGATATGCACCATCTTTTTCGTTGTCCAGGGCCGAAATGTGTATACCGAAGAAGTCATACTGGTATCTCCGGCTGCCAAAATGTGCAATGATGAGTACAATCAGGGAAACATAGCTTGCTGATAGCTGCAGGAGGTCATCCATGCAATTGAAAGCCGTGCAGAAAATGGAATGTCCATGATCGCAAGTGGACGCCGCCATGATGACTGGAGCCAGGTGGTCGGTTGCTGAAGTCTCGATCTGGAGCGCATGCGAAGCTATCGTCACTTTGAAAATGGCTTCATTTCAGAACTCAGTGAACAGCCAAAGTGCAGGCCACAGAGGCCAGGCCGGGAGTTCAGTGATTGCCGCTGGTGGAGCTTCTCTGGCAAGCCTGGCGACGGCTCTGTACGCAGCATGACAGAGAGTTCATGCCTGGACAGACGTCCGTTCCATCTCTTGGAAGTGATCAGCTACATGAGCTTGATGGCGTCTTCCACTGTTCTGATACGTACGATACCGGGCGCGTGGTAGGCGGCGTATGCCGAACACGTCTGCTGAATTTCGTCTGCAAAGTCGTTGTGTTCCGAAAAGCGCAAGTTTACCAACACGTTTTGAGCAGCACACAGCGAGTCGGATTACCGTGCGATGTCAATGCACAATTGGCTTCCGATGCTGCATTGCCGAGCCTGTTTGCAAACGATTATCCATGGTGCCAACTCGACTGCCGTAACATGATCTGGCTTGTCCCCAAGGATTCCGAAGAAAAGGGTATCGGTTTCGGCGTCAATTCTCCATTCAAATGCCGCAAACGCGTCCCAGCCAATGAATTCGGCATGACCGACGCTATTATCGCTTGCATTATCACTCAACAAGGTCTGTGATGAGGCTGGTTCTGAAAGACGCCAGCACTAAGGGCCGCAAGCATTTTTTGGGGTGGAACTTTCCGTCCGAATGTGGTACACGCGTCGAAGTCAATGAAACCAACGTCAGCGCTATACACGCTGTCCAGCATGTTCAAAACAAAACCCGTACCATACAAGCATCTCGATGGACAGATTGTTTACGGGTGCCTACATTACCGGAGTCGCTAGCGCTTACCGTCGCTTTAGTCTCTCAAACGAAGATCGAATGCTGTCGAATCGCTTGCTTGATCCACCGCAAAACCAACTGGAGTGGTGGAGGCTCGACCCACGGAACGCGTGTTGTATTCCTCACTGCATGTATTGACAGTGATACACACCCAGTCAACGAATCTCTCGATAGCTCAAGATCTACTCTTTGAGCAAAGTGAAAGCTAGGGCATGTGGAAGACCTGCTGAGCAGCATGGCAAACCCTTGTTCGACTTGCCAGAGCATATGCCCGTCATGGACTTCGAAGTTTTGACCATCAAATATAGTTATGAGCAGCTTGTTACCTTGAGATATTGGAATCAAATACTCAGTATCTTTCCACTTTGTACCAATTCGGTCCACCCTGCTCGTAATCATGGTTTCTCCGTCCCCTCATTTCGACAAGGCTTACAGCCTTTGGCAGTCTTTGCGAAAGACTTTGTCTGATGGCGCCTGTCAGGTCGATGGCAGAAACCTACAAATTGCAGATGTTGAGGCCATCGCACGGTATTCGAGTCGTTGTGCAGCATATGGCAGCAATTGCTGAATCGTGACGTAGTTATGGTTGCAAGGCACCATTTTCCCAAGATCCCGAGATCAATCGAGGCCTTCAAGATAGTGTCGATGTTCTTTTCGATCACCTAGCGAAAGGCTGGTATGTCTACGGTAAGCGCCATACATCATAATTCATGGACACATGCTGAAAATTCCTCCAGGAGTCAACACTGGCTTCGGCGGCAGTGCCGATTCTCGCACCAACGAAATTGTGAAGCTTCAAGCGGCACTGATGCAACTGACTCAGAGCGGCATTCTCTCGAGCACTTCAGATAGCTCAAAACCTGGGCACTCCATGCCGTCGGCTTGGACTCGTGCTGCGATGGTAGTACGATGCAATCACTCGCTGAGAGGCCATTCAGCCGTGTCCCAACCTATAGTACGAGCAGTTTCTGATCTGCTCGAACATGGCTTGACGCCAGTTGTGCCCCTACGGGGCTCGGTATCTGCCTCTGGCGACCTGATGCCTCTAGCCTATGTTGCAGGAAGTATCGAAGGAAACCCAGACATTCTACTTGAACAGAATGGAAAATGTATGCCCGCGCATATGGCCTTGAAGGAGCGAGGACTTACGGCCGTCTGTCTGGGACCCAAGGAGGGACTGGGACTGGTCAACGGTACTTCTTCATCCGCAGGGCTTGGAGCGCTCGTCATGGCGGACACACATCGTGTGACATTGTTGACCCAGGTTCTTACCGGTTGTGCTGTTGAGGTAAGTCGTTTGCGCCAGCGGATAATTGGAAGAGGAACATGATTGATGATAACGGCAGGCTTTGGCCGGGAGCTCAGAATCCTTCCATCCTTTCATTTCAGCAAGTCGGCCACATCCCGGGCAGATTGAATGCGCTCGAAACATTCACTACCTTCTCCAGGGATCGCATCTCTCGCGCGACGTTTTGGCACCCAAGAACCGCCGACGGGAGGATATGGAGCAAGATCGATACTCTCTGAGAAGTGCGCCCCAATGGATCGGACCTCAACTGGAGGACATCTGCCTGGCAGACCAACAGATTACAATTGAGCTGAATTCTTCATGCGACAACCCTCTGGTAGACAGCTCCACAAATGATATCTTCTATGGCTGCAACTTCCAAGCGGCTTCAGTCACATCCGCGATGGAGAAAGTCCGTCTGTCTCTGCAGATGTTTGGCAGGATCCTCTTCGCACAGAGTACCGAGATGATCGATCCGCACCTTAGCGGTGGATTGCCCGCTAACCTGGCTGCCGATGACCCAAGTCTGTCGTTCACGATGAAGGGTGTCGACATCAACATGGCCGCATACATGGCCGAGCTGTCTTACTTGGCCAACCCCATGAGCTCACATGTGCAAGCAGCAGAGATGCATAATCAGTCCATCAACTCTATGGCGTTGGCCTCTGCTCGAATGAGCATGGAAGCCTTGGACATCCTGGCAAAAATGAGCGCTGCGAGCATCATGGTCTGCTGTCAGGCATTGGATCTTCGAACGCTCCACACATTATTCGTTTCAAAGGCAACAGATGTGATCCAATCAATCGCGAAGTCTACCTTCTTGGGATTGGGTCCTGAGCAAATGAATACCTTGCAAGACGCACTCGATGCGTACGTTCGCCCGGCTTGGAACTCGAGCGGAAAGCAAGATCTGCACATTCGATGCACCAAGCTCGCAGATGCTACCTTGCCCATCGTAGTCTCTCACTGTTCCCAGTTTACGACAGCATGTGTCTTGAGGTGGAAGGACGACACTGCGCGAGAGCTTTGTACGCTGTGGGACAAGACATTCAAAGCCTTCTGTGCCGAGCCTCATACTGCGGAGTTGCTTGGCAAGGGATCCAAGGCATTGTATGTGTTTGTCCGACAAGAACTGGGCGTGCCTTTCCATCAAGGATTCATCGAACATCCTACCATCGACAGCTACCAGCTCAACGGCCGAGCGAAGAAGACGACCGGTGGCTGGATCTCAGTCATTCACGATGCTCTCAAGTCCGGGGATCTGCATGACGCTCTCATGCCTGTGCTGGCTGAAGGTCTGTACGGCTGTAGAAATTAGGTGCATTGCTTGATTGATTGAGGAAGACTATGGACTATAGGTGTGTTGAAAGGAAGCTTAGGCCATCCAGGATGTCTATGACTAAGGCAGCAGAGGTGGCTGGAACCTACCCAGCCACCGACAGGTGGATATATACAAGACAGACCAGCCGTAGCCTTCCTTAAAAACAATCAAGTCATGCACAATATTTCAATAAGGTGAGGTATATGTCCACTGATCCACTTGGTCACCTGGCTGACTTGCTGGATACCCAGCATCAATAACGGCACGCCAACAGAGCCTGCTGCTTCAAACGGAAATGGCGTCTCCGAGAAGACAAACGGCGCACATGGGATCAATGGCTCGAACGGGACGAAGATCTCGAACAAGACAAGCATCTCTCTAACGGTGCCAATGGCCACACTGTCTTGGCCGCGAACGGGTATCATTGAACATAGATTTAGCGTTGAATTAGTGACCCTTGCCTCATTCTGAGGATTGCAAGAACTTCTAAAGTCGAGCGGCATAGAACAACGAAATGCCGACACCGCGAGGTTGAATGGTGAGTAGCAGAGAAAACGGCTCCCGCTTTAGGTGACACGGTCGCCCAGCTCCCCAGGAGCCCGCCTGAAGTCCCACCGTATCTGTGTGTCGCTCGCCCGGGGCTCGGAGCTTAGTTAATACCCGTAGTCGGCGAGAGCAGTCGTTCTGTCCAGACTCAAACTCGTTTCGGCAGTAGCAATATTGTCTTTAAACGCACTAGAAAGCACAGTGATTGCAAAATATTGTCGCGAGCTACATCAGTTACCCATCATATATCCTTGGCTTCACGGCACGGCGACCAGGAGTCCGCAGCTTCTCATCCACCACATATGCCCAAGGATGATCGGTCTGCTCGTACTGAATTTCTTTCAACCAGCTGGAAACTCGCGAGGAGACACGGTCTTCCGAATGTCCTACTGGGACCTGAATAGCATTGCCTCCGAAGTGTATCTCCTCTACGGCAGCGATGAAGTATACGGTGCCAGCCGCAAATGCTTCAACGAGCCGTCCCTCGGCTGCTGCCTCAGCAATCTCGTGAATTGTGAAGCGTCGTTCTACAACATCCAGCTCCTCGCCATAAAACCTCTCTCGCGCGATTTCTAGAACGCTTGCACGATTGACACCTGGCAGAATTATGCCTTCGCCCAAAGGAGCAGTTATGAGTTGCTTTCTTCCGTTGTCCTTCGCACGAAGTACCACAAAGAAATTGCTGGCACCGGCCTCAGTCACCCATCCCTCCTGGCCAAAAAGCCAAAGTATCTGGTCGTAGCCTTTTTGAGCCGCATCTGTGGAAGCGAGAAGGCTCGGGCCATAGTTTGCGCCGACTTTGGCATGTCCGAACCCTCCGGGCCATGCACGAATCGTGTCTTCCTGACTGGCGAAGAGCTTGATGCCTTGCTTGGTGTTGGCAGGCGAGGTCAATGAGGCTGTAGGCTGAGGATCCAGCGGGAGTGGAAATGCACACATAAATATGTAGAGCAGTGCCTCGTCTGGCTTCTTGACCGCCAGAGTGGGTGACGTTCCGATGAGCGTCGGGCGAACATAGAAGAAGCCTCCAGGTCGCTCTGCTGGAGCCCACTTTGGTCCATCAATGGCTGCAAGCGCCGCTATCAGTTTCAAAAGCTGATCCGGGGCGAACGCAGGCAGTGCGATCCTGAGGGCTGACGAAAGCATGCGTTGCACGTTTTTATCAGGTCGAAACATTCTCAGCTTGCCATCATAACCGCGAAAGATCTTCATTCCTTCAAAGCATTCGGTCGCGTAATGCAAGCACGCCGCTGTAGGCATAAGATCGATGGATCGATAAGGCTTCAGCTCCGGTCTCTCCCATCCAGATGAGGCTCTCCATTTGCAAGTAATCATATGGTCAGAGGCATGGCCACTTTGCCAGACTTCAGCTGAATTGGGGAGCGGCACTGTTCGAGGTTTGGTCGTAAATGAATACGTGAGCTGGGACGAGTCCAGTTCGCGAGCTCGAATGTCGGTGTTTTCTGTGAGCCAAGGTGCACTCTTTCTCAAAGTTTCTGCCATACCATCCATGGCAATCTTGGTTGGCTTCAGGTTCTCACCCGACAGCCCGTCAATCATGGTGGTCGTCGTCGTCGACGGCGCCATTGTGAAATGTCAGTGATGAAGGTCCTGGGTCGTGTCGCACCCAGTGTTGGCAGCAAACAGTAAGTAGTAGCTAAGCAAGTTACACATAAATAATATAGTAGTTACTAATTATATTGTAATTATATTAGCTACCGATGCCGGACTTAACGGAGATAACGGGAATACATGTCTACTATGAGATAATCTTCATTTTTATATACATATGATTATAGCATAATTATAATATATTATATAGTAATTACTAAGTACTATTACATCCTTAGTTACTATCGCTCTTAGCCTAAGTTACTAATTACTAACGGCAAATTCTAATTATATTAGTAAATTACTAATTATATAGTAATTACAATATAATTGCCACCACTGGTCGCACCAGAATGCAATTGCTCGGCTAATAGAAATCAGCAGAGAGCCGAAGACTAAGGCATGACCGTCTATCGGAGCATCAAGATCACCGCACAAGTTTCGGCGTTCATAAAATTGATCGACCACAAAGGAGCAGTTTCGAGACGCCAAAATCGAAAGAGGTGAACTTTGCCGACAGCATCTTTTGCATCCCGTTGATCATATCAGACCACAAAGCGTCAGCTCAGCCGACAGATTCCAAGCTGACATCATATGTGGAACATCATCGGATAGGCCTGCTGTTCGAATCAGTCACAATAGGACAGGTTCGTAAGAGCTGGCGTCTGGTTTGTTGACGACGTTACCACACTGATCCGTCCCTGTCATGATCCTAGCATCCTTTTACAAGATAAGTGACATTTGCTCGATCGAGTCGCGGTGGAGGCGGAGGAGGAGTCAATGGCCAATGGCCAATGACAAGTAACGACCAACCTCAGGGAATGTGCCCAAAAATACTCGTGTCATTCCGTCAGACCTTTCAGGCAATAATTGCCAGAGATGAACAAATCAATAAACCTTCCACAGAAGCTGAAGAATGATCTACGGTGGAGACGATGAATCGGGGAGGATACTTTAAGACTGAAGGCGACTGTCACACATCCTCAGCCAACAGTAATGTGACCGGGATGTCTTGGACTGGAACAACAGCACCACTTTTGCGACCCAGATTGTCATATGCCACAAAAAGTATGTCTCTCCTCGGCGCTGATCGCACCTAGTGCCTGCAAAGACTGCGATGTTGGAAAAGTTGTTACGTGATGATATCCAAACTTATTGCCTCGTAAGCGTCTAACACGGCCCCGCAGAAAGCTTATTTTTTGCATCATACTTCTATCAATTGACGGACCGTATGCTATCGTGTACCTTGATGGATTCCGGAGTCAGTCCAATCACGGTATCGGAATCTGCATACGCAATGTCCATCGCAGATCACACCGTCACGCCATCGACCTGCTTGCTTTGGTGGACAGTTCAGTGCTGACAAGGTGGCATGGTCGACGTTAGTCCCAGGATCAGGCCTTTTGTTAACCCCGAGGATTCGGCTCGGATTACCTTTACAGTGTCGCAAGCATGTCTTTTGCACACCCCCTTCAGCACCTTGGCGTTGCTTGTTTTGTTTTAGCTCCCGCACGTTGATCGGCCTCTAACGATTGGTGACCTCTCTTCTCTATTAGGTAAAGTGCCAACGCGTCAAACTTGGTGCACGGGATCGCGTAGTGGAGGTGTGCGACAGTGTGCTTTGCTGCTGAAAACAATGACAATCCAACGCCGTCCGTATACTTAAACACACGGTGAATAAAATACCGTCGTGTTACACGCATAAAATTTCTTACCAACTTTTCAAACAATACGTTACCGGTCATTTGTCGAAGGTTTCGTCGCTCGATATTGCAAGGTCTGCACTCCATGAGCGACTAATTGTCAACGACCCAACACCGCCGCGATCAGCAGTGGAGAACATGCAACGCCGGTTGGTGCATGACGGCACTGATTCCTTGCCATCATGCTTCATGGCGATGCAGAGGATCGTGACTTGCGGCATTTAGAGCAGAATGCTCAGACTTGGCCTTCCACCCTTTCGTTCTTCACGCTTTCTGGTAGCAGCCCCGCTTGGCACCCCTCAGCCCATCCTCGCCATTTCATCTGGACTCGAACCAGTTTCTGCTTACCTCTTTCTTCACCAGACACACACAATCTGACCACATCTTCACATCCATTTACAAACAGCCATGGACACGAAAGAAGGAAGCTCTCGAGATTTTGAGAGACGCGACTCCGAGTCCTTTGGTGATGAGAATGATGGACTCATTTCCGGATCTCGAGGCTTTGCTCGACAACGCAAGGGCACCCTGATTGCAAAGCTCATTCCAATCCTTTTTCTCATCTCGATCGGTCTGAACATCTTCCAACTCGTGTATGTTGCGGTTCGTGAGCCAGAATACAAGTCACTTTACGGTATGCTTTGAAAATTCAAGGTGAAGGCCGAGGCTCATTGTTGCAGTGAAAATGCCTGAACGCGAGAAAGACATCGCTTTCTGGTATGGCACAGAGTACAGTGAGGGCCATGAAGATGACAAGGAGGCTCTCTGGAACGCTATCGACATCAGTGAGGGCTTTGTTGCCATCAGTCACGAGGAGTCAGACGCCCTTGGTCTGCCACGATCGGAGACGTTCCCATGGGATGCTAACAAAGGCATCTACGTCGCACATGGGTACCATGCTCTGCACTGTGTGGTATGTATAGGAGAGCGACTCATATGAAGCAAAGACGCTGACACTTCAAAGACGCTTCTGCATGCCTACACGCACGATGCTCACCTGGGAAAGCAGCCCATCGTTTCGTATCATCACATCGAACATTGTCTTGATCTCCTCAGACAGGATGTCATGTGTTACGCGGTAAGTTCTCAGATCAGCTGGGGATCCGAGTATGATCTGACGCAAAACAGGATGATGTGCCAGACTATACGCCCGGCCACGGATCGCAATACAAGACCGGAGACAACCAGCACAAGAAGTGCCGCGACTGGAGCAAGCTCCAATCTTGGGTCCGTGAGAGGAGTGCTTGCTACAAGACCATCAACATCACCCGTGCTGGTGAAGACCATGGGGTCGAGCACCAGCTTGACCGGTACACTTACTGTCCTGAGGGCAGCCCCTACCAGTCCGTCATCGACGCCTGGAAGAACATGAACCGCAAAAACCCCGGAAACCTCGACCCAGAAGCGATTGCTGTTTCGTCTGATGCCGAGCTGAAGGCCATCCAGGACTTTGTAGACAAACACAACGCGGATGTCATTAACGGTAATGGTATTCAGCCAGAGCAGCCTCTGTGGTGAGGACAGTGGATCGATGCGAGAACTTACACACGGTCTGGGAGGAATGAGATTGATGATTAATGGCAAACTTTTCCCTGTTGAGATAAAACATAAGCATCAGTGACACCCCGATCATGGCCGTGCGCTCGGATTGCGGTGGGTCGGCTAGGAAGGCGCTAAGAGGAGAAATCGCGGTGTTGCGGGGGGGTCTATATAAAAATTGATAATCGAACTCCACCCGCCCGCAAGGGTGGGTATATTTTAGACCGCAACAGCGGAGAGCATCCGAGGGTTGGCCGCGAACTCTGGAGCATTGTACGAATCAAATTTCACTTTCATTTGAACAGCCCCATCGACAGCCAGACCGCCCCAAGAGCAGTTAGATTGGCCCAACACAGGACCCAACCAACCTCATTCTCCGTATGCAAGCCATGCAAAATTTTGAAAATGCCTGCAGATTGGACTGCGGCGATGACCTGAGGACCCGCGATTGCAACATTGTGCAACCCAAATACGGCCCCGCCACGGAGAGTATTCCTTCCAGTAACGCCGCTATCATCATGCTCTTCATGTCGGTAGCCGTCTTCGGCTGAGGCGTCTGGCTGGCTGTTCTCATGTGCGATGAGAGCGAATGGCACCCACTGAGACACGGCCCAGCTGAAACCGAGGCAAGCCACAAGGGTGGTTCCTTGAGCCAGTGATCTCACAAAGACGGTGAGAAAGAGGATGGTCGCCTGTAGGCTATGGGACATCAACCATAGACGCTGTAAGGTCATACATCGCAAATAGCGTGTTACGAGGGGCAGTGCGAATGTGAAGACCAGAGACACCAAGGCGAACAGGAACGAGGCAAAGGATCCTGCCTGTGCTGATTGAGCTGCAAGCTTCTCTGTGCTTTGTTGCTGAGCGTATCGATGTCCGTTGGAACTGCTTCTGACAGAGCTTTCTTTGAATTCCACGTAAGCCAGATGGCCGACCCAAACCGTATGATAGTAGAGAAACGGAAACCAAGCAAGCCATGCAAAGAACTGAATTCTGAAGACTTTCCAAGTCGTTCGAGGTAGTCCTTTGAACGCTTTTCGCAGTTCTGCAAATATGGAAAGCACAGAAGCTGGGCAGTGCTTCGTTCCATGTCGAGAAGCTGGCCTATCCTCACTCGCCGCAAGACTGATTGGTATAGTGACCGCAATCACAACCACTTCGAAGATGGTCAGTATCTTGAATTGGTCCTTGCCGAGAAAGTGCAGTCGTGAGGGCAAATCTATGCTTCCAAGCCAGAACGTGAACACCGCACCGAGGCAATTCCAGCGACTGATCCAGGCACTTGCATCGTTCTGTTGATGCGTTGGAACAGAGTCAAAGACGAGAGCTCTGATGCCAACTTGAAGCGGTTGAACCGCAACATTGAGAGCGTACATCCAAGCAATTGCCAGTGTGATTACGACCGACCCGCCGGATCCGCCGGGCTTGAACATGTCCTTCACCTTATCGTGGCGGTTTCCCAAAGCCAAAGCCAAGAACTCACATCCTTCTCTGACGTTCGCCAGACACAAGAGGCAGACGACGACCCCAAATGCCCCGCTCAAGATGAATGGCTTGCGTTTTCCCTGTTCCTCGAAAATTGATCCTGGCCGAGGAACGTAGATGTCGCTCCAGATGCCCACGATGGGTTGTATGAAGACTCCACCGAGAGGGCCGGCCATCCAGACGAGCGATGTCAGCGCTGGCGGAAACCCCAAGGATTGCAGGTACGGCGTGCCATGGGCCATCAAGATAGACCAAAACATTTGGACGCCCAGTATGGAGCAGGTGAGCGCTGTAAGTCTACACCATGCGACAGGTCTTTGTTGGCAGCATATTCTCTGGTCGACTTCGAAGACTGAGATGGGCAACTGCGGCGATGGCAATGCGAGCAGTGTTTCTGACGAGCACCTACCCGACTCTCCGCGGATCGGCGAAAGACTTCCGGAAGATGTGGGTGCTGGGTTCGACATCCCTAGCCATAGATCGATTGGGGGAGACTCTAGTGCCTGTGGTGTTAATGTAGGTGCAAGGCTTCAGCAGGAAGATTGGCCCTGGTACATGGCATGACAACAAGCGCGTCCAACACAAACTTCGGAGCGGTCGCAGCACAGCATTACCTCACTATGCATACGGATTCATAGATCGTGCCTGCGAAACAGACGGCGATTGTACAGCTGTAGCATTGCTGACATCGCTGTAGCGCATCAATCTGAGAGTGCATGCGACTATTTGCAGGATATGGGTGTATGGTCAAGCTTGAAAGAGGCAAGACATCAGAAATAGCCCTTCTCGGCTAGCTCTGACTCTATACTGCACAAACGCTAGCAGCGCATCCCGGCAAGACTGTCATTTGAGCGAAGCCCAACATCTCATTCGTCTCAAGTACTATTAGTAACAATCTCGCTTCCTGCCCATGCCTTTGTGTCCGGGAGCGCATCTCTTTCGTGCCAATGTACTCAGAATGGCGGCGTGTCCCAGCTTCCATTCACGTGGATGTGATGGCCCTGTTCCGGGCCCCAATTTTGTGCAGCATGCGAGACGGTCCACTCCTGCAACTTTGAGAAGTTTCTGCATACATGATGACCGCTGAAGTCATTCTGCCATCCAGCTGGGTTGCGTTCTTTGACGACCAAAGCGGGCGTCATGTCGCCATGGCAGATGAGGTTCAGGCGGATTGACTCAATGCAGTGATTTATGCGCGAGCGCAGCACCCTCGGAGGGAATCGCATTTCGCCAGGAACCTCCTCCGGAAAGTATGCACCTTCAATGAACCATGTGTACTGTCTGAGCAGGTTCTGTCCGATGTGAGTATTGGGGGGGCACTGAGGACTTGGGTGCACTTACGAGGCAGCCTAGCTGTCGGTGCATCTCGGACCAGGCCAAGTATCCATCGCCTTGTTCGGACGGTGCCTTCTGGTACCTCTCGAGGTCGGTGCGGTTGAGAAGCGGCATCGCCTTAGCCGGGACTACCCAGGCCTCGTCTGCCCATAATGTCAGTACTGCTGCAGTGCAGCACAGCACCATCACTCACGATAGAATAGATCCGTCCAGGCTTTCTCTCGCTCCTTGGTGGGAGGTCCACGAAACGGATTGTCTCCGTCGTACTGGTAATCGAGATCGAGGTCAACATACTCGATGGCTTCCAGTGCAGGTGCTGAAACCTGGTCAACACCTTCAGTCGTTCTTTGACATCAAGGTTTGCAATGGTGATTTGGGACTCACTATAGGCCGAAACACGTTTGACGACATCATCGGTCGTAATTTTGGCAGGAATCACAGATGGCGCGCTCGAAGGGGCTACCATGACGGTTGCAGAGGGGCAGGCTTGTTCATGCTGAACGTACGCATGCTCCTCTTTGCCCTCGCCTTGCTCATGCGTCCGAAAGTATGCTTCAGCTTGCGCAGACTTGTACCGGGATCCTGATTTCCAGTGAGATGTGGCAATCGAGAACACTCGATCTACTGACCTGGCGACGGGTTATCGACCTCGTGGTGACCATGTGTCTCTGTTGAACAACTGTGTGCTTTCAGATATGTGGTTGCGGAGATCGCCAGATTCGCGGCGAGCAGAACAACAATCGCGAAAAGGACATAGGTTAGGTGTGCCTTGTCTCGCAACGTCGACCTTTGCCAGAATCCACCGTCCCGAGAACCACACTCTGTACAGTGTCCTTTCCGTGCGTATGTGCCTCCTTCTGAATCCGCATCAGCCTGGGAGACAGGATCATATTTCGACATTTCGATGGAGTCACGATATGGATTGATGGACAGGCGTTTCGCGGAGGAGTCCATCGGCAGACTTGGAGCGACATTCAAAGGCCCAAACAAAACAAAGGCCGCTCAGAGTTCAAGACGTTGCCATTTCCCAGGAACCTGGCGAGAAGCCTACTCCCATCGTCGATCATGATGGCACCAGACCGGAAGCTGCTCTTTTGTCCCATCCGAGATCGCGAATTACGTGTGCACTTTGACTGATCACTTGACCGACTTTCGAAGCTGCTGTCACGCCATCAGTATCTCGTGTTGTGTCAAGTCTGGATTCGCTGCATGATTTCGACCTTTGACTTACATACAAGAAAACAAAACATACTGTAAATTTCAATACAGTATTACCTAACGGTCTACAGTAACTTGGCACAAGCTGAAACTTTACATTCCGATATGCAGCTGCAAAGCCAGCGATGAGCAGCGAGATCGAATGCGGAACAAGTCTTGAGTGCTTTACGATGACGATGGATAAATCTCAGATCCTTGACTAGCTTAGGTTCAATCTTACGCCGGATTTGTGGTAGGCGAGAGGCATTTGCCATCTCGAACTGCCGTTGTGCGACTGCCGTTGTGCGACTGCCCTCGAGCGACACTACACTGGCTGAACCCCGGACTCAGCTCCCGACTGATTGACGCCTGTTGGATACATGCAACGTCGTCACACGTTGGACGCCCAAGTCGTTAGGTGGAAATACCGCGGGCATAGCTCGATGCACTGCTTGACAGAATAGCTGGTAGGATGGGTGTCCAGTGTTCACCGCTTGCTGCTTGAATGATAGGTGCGCAAACTAGCACGTCAATCGAACCAGAGACGGGTGACGGCTCCCGGACGCGACTTCACGTCTCCCTCATAATTTCCGCGAGGCAGAGCACTTCTGTTACCCAATCGGTTCACAGCCCCTCTCGTCGTTCGACCCATGCAATCTTGGTCTGCGCACGGCAGACACATCCCAATTCTCGAGCCCGTGCAACCTGTCCGACCGTATATGTGGTCGGTATGGAGGCGTCACACAATATTGCCTGCCAGTGGAGCCGGACCGCGAACAACCGAACAACATGTCTAGGTCAACTCCGTTCCTGGCGGAAGCAGACCGATGTGAAAGCCCACAGGACCACGTGAAGCAGCAGACGAAGTCCACAGACAGACAGTCAACCTGCGGTGGTTAGCATCAGAAAGGTGCTACTTTTGTGCGCTGTTGATGTTACATCTATCGCAGGAAATTTTTTGTAATGGGCCATGCTGAGGAGACTTGATCTATACGAGAGCTTTCCGCCTATTCTAGGTGCGTGCCCTTCATATCGTTGTGCGAAGTCGTGCTGACCATTTCCGACCAGCCGGTCTTGAACTTGATGTCGACACCAACATTTTGGGCCGTCGAAGTGGTCGAAGGTGCTGGAATATCATGCCTTGCAACGCCTTCCACAACTTACATTGCTTGGTAAAATAATATGCCCGTACAAAACAGCTTTCTTGGCGAGGGTACATGTTCCAGCAACGCATATACGAGAATGTTCGTGGGCCCCAGGGAGGAATTCAAAGCAGCATGAGTTTCATACACCCCATTCACTGCCTCGACACGCTCCGATCCGATATCATTTTTGTAGCAGATGATACTCCTACTTCGTTCGAGCAGGCCGACGTGGAGCAAGCCGAGAAGCCTCCCCCTCGAAAATGTCGCGACTGGAACAAAATGCTCGACTTTGCAACGCAGAAGTCGGCATGTTTTAAATGACTTCCACCAAGTGATCCTCGATGGAATACGCGAGATGCATCTGTTTTCTGTTCTGACTGATCATCATATTGGGACCAGGTTAACGAGTACAAACTGATGCAGACGGAAGAATGGGCAGATCCAGTAGAGTAGCCTGTTAATGAAAGTGGGACACGATGCCCCAGATTCCCAGATTGAATGGGTACTTGCAAGCTACTCGCGGTCGGACGAGACACAGCATGTCCGGCCCTGCTAGGTATCCATGTTGAGCGATAGGCGACTTGGTTGTTGTTGTGACGGTGTCTCGGAAAATTGAGGTCTGCCGGAGGACATCCAGAGCCCCGCGAGGACAGCAATATCACGTGATAGGGCCCGTGTCCTTTCTTCACCCCTGCAGTGTCGCAGGGATGTTTTTTGCACACCTCCACTACTGCACGCGATCCCGTGTACCAAGTTTGATGCGTTGGCGCTTTACCTAATAGAGAAGAGAGGTCACCAATCGTTCGAGGCCGATCAACGTGCGGGAGCTAAAACAAAACAAGCAACGCCAAGGTGCTGAAGGGGGTGTGCAAAAGATATGCTTACGACACTGTAGACGTGGTCTGCAGCAAATCAATCTGGACTCAGTGGACGGTAGTAATAAAATAATCCTCAACAACACGCGGCTACTAACATTCGAATATTCTCAGCGTCGGGATCGCTGAAAAGGCCGAATGCCGAGAACGGAGTTGAGAATCAGAGGGAAACGCCAATGCAAGTTCTATGGCATGGGGTGTTGGATTCAGAGGAAGAGACGCTGGGCATCCCGCACACCACTGAGCACTGAGTTGGTCGCTCCGCCTGAACCCGCCCCCGCCGCCAACCACCACTGATCCAAAAGCTAAGTATGCAGGCCAACATGACGCGAGGACAATCGTTATTATCGTGCTGTCAGTAATGAAAGCGGAAAGCGGTTCTCGACCATGGTTGGTCGATGCGGCACAACGGTAACGGAGAGAAGCGGACCGCTTGAGGCCCGCGGTCCAGATGGCTTGATAAGCTCCCGTGAAAATGGTCTCGGCAAGTCTTTGCGAGAAGCTGTCCAATGGCGCGGCATCGTGGGACGGAAAGCCGCCAGGCTGGCATGACAGACCATGGAAGAGCCGGGAGCGGCGAACGCCACCGAAATCCAAGCTTTTTACGGAGAGTGTCGCAAGCATGTCTTTTACACACCCCTTCAGCACCTTGGCGTTGCTTGTTTTGCTTTAGCTCCCGCACGTTGATCGGCCTCGAACGATTGGTGACCTCTCTTCTCTATTAGGTAAAGCGCCAACGCGTCAAACTTGGTATACGGGAAGCGTGATGGAGGTGTGCAAACGACACCTGCGGGATCCACCTGTCAGTCATTGCAGATCATTTTGCAAGCCGGCTTTCGCACGGACCTCGTTCCATGTCCGCTTCCCAATTGAGCAAGTCTAACCATTGCAAATTACATACATTTGATTTCAGCTACGAGAAAGCCTCCTGTCAGGATTCGATCCAGTGGGTACCAAAGCTGCAAGCTAACGTGGCAAATTCATGCCGCATGCTTTCTGAACTGGCGAGACAGAATCGACCCCGCACGATGGTGTCACCGCTTGTTGAGGTCAAAATTGTACATAGCGGACTGTTACGACAAAGAAACCTCGTGGATACTTTCAAAACAGCCTCATCCGATTTTGATACCTCTCTATCCCCGCAGCAATGATTTGGGTGGTAAGACAGGCTATTCACATGTTGGGATCCATTCTCGTCATCCTCAAAGGATCACCAAACCATCTCCATCACCGCACCAATCGAAATGCCGATTCAAGTCGTCTCCGCCTTTGAACTCGTCAAAGCAAGCTGATTTCTGCGTCGCGTAGTCGCGGAGCATGCCCCAATCCTTGCACTTGTGGACTTGACCATGGCCCACTTTGGTACCGCCCGTAACATACAGAGGGGTCGAATCTGCATTGCACATGGCCGCCTGTAAAAGGAAATATCTCTCAGCACCAACGTTCCCAACGCCCAGTGTTTGGATTCGAGGGGAAAAAAACCTGAAAGAGGGAGGGGAAAAAAGCCGACAAGATCGATCTGCACATACCTGGAGCAAATAGTCGAAGCAGTGAGCGACGTGAGCCGTCACGACCGGGTCATCGGCAGAAGGAGGTGAGCCCGCAAAAGTGTCGTTTAGATACTTTCGCAAGACGCCCAAGCAATGCACTTCGTGATAGCCCTCGAGGAGCCACACGCCCTTGGTATGATCTCTCGGGTGCGTCATGGTGTCCGGCCAGTTCTGCTCTTTCGCCCATGTCTTGTCGGCCTGGATCATTCCGTGGGTCCACAGGATCCCGTTCCACATGTCGTCCTGCTCGGTCTTGTTGGTACTGCTGTAATCCGTGTTCCACCAGAACTGTCTGTACCGTTCGCGGATCTCGGGAACACGAGCCTCGTTGCTGCCGGCCTCGTCGGTGGTTGCCACGTCGGTCGAGTGGTACTTGTACCAGGTGAGGAGGCCGGTTTGGACGGTATTGGAAAGCAGGAGGCCGATGATGAGTGCGCAGGCCCAGCACGGCATCCGAGTCTTTCTCTAGTTGCGGCCATACTCCCACATGCGGCGTTTGTCTTCGAGGTCCGACGAGTCGTCCTTGTCGTGTTGCCACACGGGCTCGTATGTCTGCACCATTTTGATAATTCTCGACTGATTGAATGCTTACTTCTCGTGTCAATGGTGTTATCGGATTGGCACAAGAATAGCTCTTATTTAGGGCAAGAAGGGAGATCAGGAGAGAGAGATACGCGTGTCATGTCTAGGGAATAGTCCGAGGGCGCAGCAGATATAGTGGCCCCAGTTGGTCTACCTGGCTATCAGTGGTCATGGTTTAGCGGACAGATGATTATGTAGCGAATTACAGCTCTATATATCCAGTCACATACAAAGTGCTAAACAAAGTGCTTTGCTTAGTTGAGGCTGGCTCGGTATAGAGGCTCTAACGTTGACTGACGGCGTCTCGACTCCCTTGATATTGCGAGAACCTGTATCTGATATCAACGATCTTGACTCCTCGCTCCATCATAGCAAACATGATTCACGGCCGATTCTCAAAATTGCCATGCACTTCTCAAGCAATCAAGTTCGAGTATACAGACATCCATCCGCAATCAACTTCGTCGCCGATCCAGATTCTGCAAGCTCACCAACTCAGCATACCTGCCATTCCGCCTGATCAACTCTTCATGCGTCCCACACTCGACGATCCGCCCGGCATCAAATGCATAAATAACGTTCGCCTTCTGAATCGTGCTCAGCCGGTGCGCAATCGCAATCGTGGTCCTTCCCTGGGCCGCCTTGTCGAGCGCGGCCTGCACGACCCGCTCGCTGTCCGAATCGAGCGCCGACGTAGCTTCGTCGAGGAGGAGGATACGGGGATTCCGTAGGAGTGCGCGGGCGATGGCGAGACGCTGTTTCTGACCGCCGGAGAGCATGTTGCCTTTTGAGCCGACCAGGGTTGCGAAGCCGTCACTGTTTTTTGCAAGAAGGGGGAGTGGTCAGCTGAAGGAAAACTTTCGGTTCGGGAGAGAAACTGGATGGGGGCATGACTTACGGAAGGCTCAGAATGAAGTCGTAGATGTTTGCATCTTTGCACGCCTGCCTGATCTGGTCTTTGTCAATGTTTTCGTCGTCGCCCGCTGAACCGAGTAGGATGTTGTCTCTGATGGTGCCCTGATACAATGTAGGTTCCTGGCTGACAAGAGCCAAGTGTCGCCGATAGGAGCTCACATTGACCTTTGTAATATCCATGCCGTCGACGAACACGGAGCCCTTGGACGGATCGTAGAATCGTTCGATCAAGGCAAGAATCGTGCTTTTGCCACAGCCAGATGCACCCACGAGCGCCACGAACTGGCCTGGCTCGACGACAAAGTCCACTCCGCGCAGGACAGGCTGCTCAAGGCGCGTAGGGTAACGAAAGTGAACGTCCCGAAACTCCAGCTTACCCTCCAACGAGTCGATCACCTTTCCTTGCTCGCTTTTCGTATCGATGGCGGGCTTTTGGTCGAACAGTCGTTGCAAGCTGATCGCCGCATGCTTCGCCTTCCCCATATCCGGAGCAAAAGTGAAGATGAAGCTCGCAGACTGAGACCCAAACACAATAGCAGAGAACGTCACGAAGAAGTTGAAGACGCCAATAGCTCCCTCGGCAAGCTGGTTTCCACCGTACCAGAACGCCAGCGCCATGATCAAGAAGATGACGGACTGCGACAACGCATATAGCAACGTGCATTTGAGAATCGATCTCAGTGAAGCTTTCTGCTGCGACCAGAGCGAGTCATGATAGTTCCGCCATACATCCGCCTCGCGAGTGAGAGATGCAACGGTACGTATCGCCGACGTCGCTTCGCAGGCATATGATGCGGACGCTTCGTAGGCTTTTTGTGCGTGCGTCTCGAATGCAGCCAGCAAGCGGATTCGAAGGACGCCAGAGGCAAAGATGATGGGCAAACAAGCTATACAGACCAATGCAAGGCGCGAGGCAAATACCAGGCCCAGGACGATTGAAGCGATCAAGCTTGTTAGCGTCATCAGAATTGTGCCCAGAATCGTCCCGGAAAGACCGGAGAGGGAATTGGCTTCTGTCGAAAGGAAGGATGTCAGGCTTCCTGCCGTGTTCTTTTCGTGATCGAAGAACGCGACGTCTTGGTGTAGCATGGCCCGGAAAGCGCTACTTCTGACACGATAGTTTAGACGTTGGGAGCAGAGCGCAAAGCACCAGCCGTAGACCGCATTTGCTACAAGAGCGACCCACGCGAGCATAAAGTACATCCAGGACCAGACGTTGACGTTCTCGCGCAACCCGATGTATGGAGGTGGTATGGATAGGAACTGGATCATGTATGCGAAGAAAACTGATTGAGTTGGGTTGGTTCCACCAGCTACAATTGATCCAAAGAGACCAACGATTAGCCAAATGATTTCCGTCTTATTGAATGAAAGGATCAGGGCCAAGAGGTTCCAGATTGAGTACTTGCGATCTTTCGAAGCATCTTCCACCTCGTCCGTGACTTTCGAGTCAATTAGAAGACCATCAGGGTCACCACTTTCTTCTGTCCTGATTTCGTCTGCCCTGTGGCCGAATTCAGAGGAAGGATCATCGATGCGCTGTTTGGTAGCAATACTCTCGTCGTCATCCCACTGCTCCTGGGTTTGGCTTTCACTAGTCATCCGTTGCGCTTCGGTGAGACTGTGATATACACCTTTCGCTTCGATCAACTCGGCATGCGTCCCCGACTCGACGATATTCCCATGGGCCATGACGACAATCCTATTAGCATCGCGAATGGTAGAAAGACGGTGTGCGATAACGATTGTTGTCCGCCCTCTTGATGCCTTATCCAAAGCCCGCTGAACGATACCCTCAGACTTCGTGTCTAAGGCACTTGTAGCTTCATCAAGCAAGAGGATCTTGGGATCGCTAACAATAGCGCGAGCAATGGCGATCCGTTGCTTTTGTCCACCCGAGAGAAGGACTCCGCGCGCACCTACTTTGGTGTGGTATCCGTCTGGCAGCCTTGTGATGAAAGAACGGGCGTCTGCTTGCTCGGCCGCATTCTCAATGGCTTGCTGTTGCTCAATTTCCGAGCCATGCTCAAGACGATGGCCTGTGAGTCCTTGCCGTATATTCTCGTAAATTGTGGTCGAGAAGAGAACAGGCTCTTGCTGAACTATAGAGATTTGTTGTCGCAGCCATTTGAGGTTCATCCTTTTGATGTCTAGACCGTCAAGCAATATTTCACCGGCGAGAGGGTCATAGAAGCGTTCCACAAGACCCACGATGGTACTCTTTCCACTGCCAGAAGCGCCAACCAGAGCGGTAGTTTGACCAGCGGGGACTTTCAGGTCGATATTATTCAAAACCGTGACCTCCGGTCGCGACGGGTAAGCATGCTTGACGTTCCTGAACTCAATCTCACCTTTGATCGCGTCGTCGGGAAGCGTGAGACCGCGGCCGTCGACTGTAGGATCTAGAGGGCTGACGCGGTTGATGATCGTGAATATTTTGGAAGCAGCTGCAAGGGCACTGTTGAAAGCCTGGATATACGGTCCAATATTGCCAAGCGCGAACGAGCCCATTATCACGGAGAATGATATCGTAACAATCGTGTTAAGCGACGTTTCTCCGCTCACGATGTACTGCGATCCAAGCCAGAAGCAGAGGCCGCTGCTGAGGTATACCGCCCAAATCAGCAGTGAAAGCGAAAAGGAAGAGATGGTCTTCTGCTTCAGGTCGAAACTGGAGGCTCGTTCAAGGTGCATCTCATATCTTCGTGCCAGCTTTTCTTCAGTGCCGAAGGCCACCACGTTTCGGATCGAACTGAGGACCTCTTCGGCAACACTACCGCCCTCGGCATATGCGTCGACAGTGGCTCGCGCATTCTTGACCGCCCACCAAGAGTTGAGGCTCATTTCCAGAACAATCGCAACGATAGCGGAGCTCATGATCAGCGTAAGCTTCCAATACTCCACGAAGCCAATGACGAACGCGGCGATGAACGTTGCAATGGCAGTGAGCGTGAGACCCAGCTTCTGCGAAATGCCATCTTGGAGCTGGTTTGTGTCGGCAGTGATTCGGGTGGTGATTTCTCCAGCGCCGATTTTATCGAACAGGGCTATATTTTGCCGAAGAATCGCGGCGAGGTACTGCTCGCGAATCCTCGCGGTGATGCGTTCGCCGACGTAGATGAATCCGACGGTCGCAACGTACTCTGAGAGGAATTCGACGATGGCAATGTACACAAAATACAAAGTCAGGTAGCTGAGGCTTGATTTGAACGCTGCGGGATCGCCGGCGCCGTGGTAAAAGTTGCCAAAGGATTGAGCAAGTGATCCAACTAGCACGTTCATCAGGGGTAGCACGGCGCCAGCGATGATCGAGCATAGAGCGCTGACGACCAGAACCACGATGTCTGCGTATGTTGCAAACCGGAAGAGCGTAAAGTAGGAGATCTTCGCCTCCTCGATATCGATCTGTCGACGAAGCTGCGCATGCTCCCTTTCTGAAAGAGTCGTGGACGCTGCGTTACGAGGATTCGCGGCCGAAGTGGACATGATGGCTCCTGGCGGCCGTTCTTCATCGGGATACGATGTCTTTTCTGTAAGCTCTGAGGGCTGTGGACGGTGTGACCTCCGCTTGATGTGCAACTGCGGTAGCAGCTGGTGAGTCGACCTTTCAAGATCGATCTCTGGGAATGAAGGCCCCATGCTTATCTGTCACGAAGGGGAAATGTATGGGCGGCGAGGAGTTTCGGCCGTCGCCAGTGGATGGAGACCAATTGACGAACATGATGCGCGCAGTCTCGAGGTATTAAGTGCTCAAGGGGAAGTTGTTGGGCCCGTTAGGGCGAATAATTGCAGGCTGTCGGATCGTCACGCACGGAAAGCGTATTTCTCGGGTAGGTTGGCGGCGAAGATGCCGTTGAAAGCATGTCATCGTATCTATTGTATGGAAAGCGAGTAAGCAAATAGTAGGTAACTAAGTCGATCTGAGCGAGCCGGGGTTGAGAGAACATGCCATCCGATGGAAGTGTGGACGGGCTGTTCCCGCTAAGAGCGATCCTTCAGTTGAGGCCTCCGCTTGGCGCTTAGCGAGCTCGTCCTCGGAAACAGCAACTAACTCAGCTAATAAATAGCTGAAGCTTGCCCCTAAGTAGCAAGCCTCCCAGGTGCCTCGTCAGTCGCATGCCAGTGGGCTTAGCCGCTGAACAAGCCGCTTCTTTCCTTTCCCAACCATAGCCGGAGACATGGTGAAAATTCCACGACCGCGACGTCTCCTCTTGGAAGATGGCTTCAAAGGGCATCGCAACCTCATAGCCCGGAAACTCTATTTGCCTGAAGTGACGACGCTCGGCTGTAAATAACCCGCTTCGGCTGAGGCCCCTAGCCTTCCGTTAAAACACGTAACGGCCCGCTAAAACTGTCCGATTGCCCGCTGAGGCTGGAGGCTGAGGCTGTCCGCTATAGTTAGCTGTCCAGGCGGGTGTTCGTGGCTGGCGACAGGGGACAAATAGCGGGTAGCTCCAGCGGATCATGGCTGAACATTGTCCTTTCAATGAAATTCGTCGTCACTTCATAGAGTTGCGTTGTTCCCTTGGGCATCGTAGTCTTTGTGAAGTAAAGAGGTTTGCTTGTAATCATCACGCTGCTTAGACCCTGCGTGACCAGCATCACATTCGGAAAGGGAAAAAAAAGGAAAAAAACCCCCCCCCAGAACCGCAATTCTCCTTCTTCAATCATGCTTCACAGATCGGAACCCTATCCTGACTCTGTCCACGCCCTTCTTCAATTGCACCGTTAAACATATTCTCATCTTGTCACGAATTCACACGGCCGAATCGAGAAGAACATTTTCGCCCAGATAACCTCACATCACGCCTGCAATGCTCATCAAATCCGCCCAATATCACATGACAGATGGTCTTCGAAACTCAGAATATGCCAAGCTTCTTCTTCCTCTTCTCTCCATCTTCACCAAGTCGATCACGACTCTTCTCACTCTTCTTCTTCTCCTCCTTGTCCAATTTCTTTGCGGTCTTCTTATCGACCGGCGCCCCATTCGGAGCCGCACCACCGCCACCAGACGCCGCCGCATTGATCGCTTTGATTCGTTGCTTTGCGCGATCGTAACCGAGGTCGGCGGCTTTGACGTAGCAGACGTTGGCTTCGAGAGGATCGCGACGACAGCCGGTTCCTGTTTCGCGGAGCCAGCCGACCATGAAAATGCCCTTCGGATATCCTAATGTATGTCAGTATACAGTTAAAAGGTGATAGATTTATTTGGATATGATAGGGCCTTACCTGTCTCTGCTGACCTCGAAGCCCACTCGTAAGCTTCCGTCTCGTCCTTCTCCAACACTTCGCATCCAAGCAAGTACCACGCCGCAAGCGACAACATGGCCTCACCATGCCCGCCCATCGCCGCCGAGTTGTAGAAATGAATACTCAGCCCCGGGTCTCTGGGACACATCAACTGGGAATGCTCATACGCCTGCCCCATTCTAAAAGACGCTTCCGCATGTCCCAGCTCCGACGCTCTCGTGAACATCTGCGCAGCAAAAGCCTCATCTTTGAATACATCTCCGCCGAAGCCGTGCTCATGCAGGACTCCAAGTTCGTACGGCGCCGAGTTGAACTGTTCATCTGCCTTTTCAGCCGCTCGCTTGAGCCAACGGACACCTTCACGCTCGGAGATCGGCTGGCCGAGATCACCTGTCAGACAGGCTCGGGACAGACGTGTCATGGCGCCGGGATGGCCTTTCGATGCTGATGCACGGAAGTATTGCCAGGCTTTGGGGCCGTCTCGCCGGGTGCCCCAGCCGAACTCGTAGCAGAGACCGGCTCGATAGCCTGCTTCGGCGTGGCCGTGTTTGGATGCGGCGACAAAAAGGGGCAGGGCGCGGTCGTTGTCCGGCTCTCCTGATTTAGTGAAGAGGCCCGAGGTGTATCCATCTGCGAGGTAGTACTGTGCGAAAGGATAGGATTTCCCAGCAAGGTTGTCGAAGATCTTCTGTGCTTCGTGAATCAATGTTTGTGGTTTGGACAGAGGTGATTCATCTGCAGCTCTGGACGCTGTACCCGGTCTGCTTGGTGGGTTTGCACGCGCTTCCTGCGCCATTCGGATGAGGAAGACCGCAAAGCTGTACTGAACCTGGAGGTCGGATGTCTTTTTGACGTTCGCCAGATACATCTCAAAGGTTCTCTGGGAGGAGAGCAGAGACGCATTGAGGCCTATCGAAGGTCGCAAGGTATCGTTCTGAAGGTTGGATACTGAAGGCGCAGGTTGTGGATAAGGAGCATTCAGGAGGTCGATGTATGACATTGGTCGGTTTCCTGGCGAACGTCGACCAAGTGCACTCAACCTCCCCCGGTCAGGAGACACTCCCGGGGACGGCGAACGTCCAGGCTCCAGCATCATAGCAGACATTGGACGCGACAGACCAGTGCTTAGTCGTGATTGACGCATGCTGTCCGGGCTCGGCTGGGCTGGAGAATCTTTTGTCGCCGATGAGTCGCTAAGACCTCTCGTATGAAAGTACTGCAATGGCTCCGCCTGGGCATCTCGCTGCTGTTCGCCCTCATCATTCAGACCGGAATCCGCAATCCTACTACGAGAGCCAGTTTCATCCGTAGCAATAATCTGCGGCGAATCCGGATTCGAAGATTGCCAAGACCTGTTCAAAGATTGCTGAGACTTTGGCTTCGAGAAATTTCCAGGCGCCAATCGAACCTTATGCTGGGCTGGTGGAGGTACTCTCGAAGGCTGACTCGGACTCGACTGTGAGGAACTCATATTTGGCAGCTGGAGCTCGTCTTCAGGAGACGGGGTTCGGAGATGGGACGAAGCCGTCTCGACTGTGGCAGAAGAGGCTGGCGTGAGCTGTTGTTGCGAAACGCCGACGCGGACGGGCGAAAGTGGAGCTGCTGACATCCTGGCCCCGGTCCCGAGTGAGAGATCGATGTGCTGGGGTCGTGAACTCCGATCTTCTTGGTTCGACGGGCTCGCTACCGATTGTCTGATTGAGGGACGGGCTGGGTCATTTGTAGGAGGAGATAGTCTCGATTCCATCTTGATAGGTGGCTTGTGTAATATTCAGCGAGGCAGCAGAAGAAATCTATCAAGCACGGGTTCCGCTCAGATCCCCAAGCAGGCGGTGGTGGGACGACCGACTGAAACAGTCCCGCTCACGTGTACTTTAAAGGTCTTGTCACTCCAGGAGATGCCTGTATGAAATGAACGGCAGAGAGCGCAAGTCGCAGCAAACAAGGACAGATCAGACGATGGCCAGGCTAAGATGCAAGGATCGAAACAAGCCAAGAGCGGGCAGGGCTATCGCCGACCAAGTCTCCACAGAACTCCGAATAGTCAAAGACCAAATGCAGAAACGCAACAGCCTCACAAAGGATAGCATGCAAGTACGATACACTGTATGGTCGTGATGATTCTTGTGTTATGAAGCGAAAGAGGTGGTCAAAGTCGTCAAAGTTCCAGAAGGGCAGGAGGAAAATCGGGCCGAGTGTGGCATGAAAGACAAAAGCGGGCAAGCGAGGTACCTTCGACTAGACAGGAAGAGTCGACCAGACGATCCTTCGTACGAAGACCCTGAGGAGCACAGCTAGAAAGGTCAGCAAGCATGCACAAAATGCCCTCTTTGCCGTGGGGCTGCGCTCAGTGGCCAAGGGCTTGCGGACCCTCGTGTTCTTTGTTTGTGGGTTTCGGCCTGGTGATGACGAGTTTTGCCGTCTGGCAAAGGAGAGCCGAGAAGATGTCCACTCTAGTACTCGAAGCTAGCGATCGTGAAGAGAGAGCGTGGCCATGTTGACTGCTTCACATTCTGTCAGAAATCTACACGAATCTGGTCTGGCTAACGGATGCATTGGCATGAGGACTGAACCCCAGTCACCCAAATGCCGATACCAGTCGTAAAATCTTCCCACGCACCGCCATTAGACTACGTGAATGACTAGGTCGCTCCACCAGCCTGTGAGTCGTCGTTCCAATACAGTATCCAGTCTGGGCACAGTTCAGACTAATCGTTGTCCATGTTCCTCTGTTCTGTCGTCATCATCTTCACCCACCTTTTTTTGGTCAATGCCTTTTTTTGTCCGAAGCCCACAACGAACACGTGCGCAAACGAACTCTCTGGCTACATCCTCAACCCTGATCCCAGTCCACGTCGGCTGTTGCGGTCACTGACAGGCGCCGTGCGACCAACGACCCGGCGACCTGCATCTCACACAGCCATAAGGCGCAAGGTAGGCTTGATGTGCTGCGAGCGAGTACATTCGGGGCGAGCACGTCGTACGACCGTTTGGCCTGGCCTTGGTTCAACCCAACCGTCTCGTTTACACACGCCGAAATTTTTGCCCCATCGGACAGCTATATCTGTGCATAAAATGGACGTTGAGAATATACCGATACGAACCCGATCTGCGGCCAGCCGAACGAACGGGCTCTCTTTTCGCACAGATCAGTTCGACGTTTATTTTAAGGTCCAAAAGAGATCCGAGAGCACGAGATACTGGCATTAGCTCAGGAGACCCTGCATGCTTTGTACCGTGGGTCGAGCCATGAAACCTGGAGAACTCGCATAGCTTTTCGAGGGCACATTACGAGCGCACTGTCACTTTCAAAAGTACGTGCCCAAGGAAAGTAATCGTTTTTGAAGAAAGGTGTTCACCTGGCCTCGGGTGCAGGGACGCGCAGCCGCAATAGGGGCCGTGTCAGCGTGACGATCGGGTCGTCATGGCGTGGCTTTGACAGGCTTGTGCGGGCTTGGGGTTCCACCAGGATCCCATACATTTGTCTCTATCAAAAGAACGGGGAGGATCGCTCGATTTAGAAGCAAAGTCAAAATTCATGGCTACTGGGCCGCAATGAGCAGATAATTATAGCTCTCGCTACATAAAAGGCTGCAGAGCATTGTACCTTCTCACTCCGAATCTCACATTTTTTTTTGTGATTTGCATCTGGTGATTTACTTCGGTACCTCAAGAAAGAGAGTAGTTTATCATGAGTGAACTGGGTATCCCGCACATTCTGAGTAAAGAACCTTCCCAATGGGCCGTCTCGTGTCAATTTCAATGTGTTCATCCGCTCAAACGCCAAGCACCGCTTGCTTCTCGACGGTACGTCTCGCGCAGTTTCTAAAAATGAGATCAGAAGGACATAGCTCTCACATATGTCCACTGACATTGTCATGTCTTCACTCTCTTCTCCCCGCCTGAGTCTTTGTCGTCTTCTAGTTTCCTTTTCCTGTCATCTCCTTCCCCTTCCTGCGAGTTCGGATGTGCACTTCCAAAGTTCGGTCTGTTGGGCAAGACAGGAGTCGCAAAGTTCAACGGACTGGGCAGTATAGCAGATTCGTCGCCGTTCCGCGGGAAGTTCCAGTCTCCACCAAAGAACTGACTGGGCGATGGAAGATGTCCCGCGAATCGACTGGGCAAAGCTGACATTGGCGTCTGGTTTTCCATACTTATGCTCTGGTTATTACCGAATGCAGCGTTATTCGCTTGTGACGGCCCGTTATGTGGAGGAAGTGGTCTTGCAAAAGGATTCGGCGGACCAGTCGCTCCCGCACTCATTATGGCCGATGCACTCGGCGAGGGTGGCGGGAGTACGACCCCCGAGCCTCCTGGTCCATCCTTGTGTTTCGACGGCGTCGAGTTTGTGGTCGACTCCTGGCCTTTCTGAGTGGACGCCGGTGCTGATCCGGCAGAAACCCCGTCCTCCGATGGCTCGCTTGGTATGTGAACCTTCAACCTTGGCCTCTTCGAAGCGTCCCCACTTAACGATGTCGTCGACTGTGTTCGCTGCGGCTGGAATGGAGGTTCCGGTCTCGACTGTGCGGAACGCTCTGGGTCTGGTTTCACTCGCCCAATTGCTGGCTCCGTCGATTTCGATCTGTCCTCGGGTTCAGTCTTTACCGGTATCTCTTGCTTGTCTATCGGACTAGCCCCAAGACCCCACGAAGCGGCAAGCATCGATCGACTATTATCGATAGGTGTGAAGATACTATTGTGCTTTACAGGCTTCGGATGATGAGGCTGTAAGCCTTCATTGTTGTGTTCTGGGTTGATTTGGGGTGGAGACATTGTCTGTTGCGGCGGTGGTTCTTGCACTTGCACTTGAGGATGCGATTGCGGTCGAGGAGGCTCCTGGAGGTGAGGCGGTAACGAGCCACGCCGCTGTTCCTGGGCATAGAGGTGCTGCATGTGAGGATGGGGGTGGGGTTGACCTTGAGGTGGGGCGAACTGGGTGAAACCTTGAGGCGGGTATCCTCCGGTATTTGGGTGTTGCTGTGGCGGTTGCTGGTACATCATCTGTTGACCGTTGACTTGCTGGTAGACCTGGCTCGGCATACCGGGATACCCGTTCTGCGGATGATGTCCAGGCATAGGAGGGGTGTGCATAGGCGGTGTGTGCTGGGGAGGTATCCCTGGCGTATGCCGTCTGATTATATCGTTACGGGAAGCAGGACGAGAGCCCACCATCGGAGGTTGCGGTGTTCTCTGGCGCGGCTGACACGGCATGCTCCCATTTCCAACTGGCGGCGACGCCGATGGCCCCTGCCTCATTTGAGGCGGGTATAATGGCTGACCCTGCATCTGAGGAGGACCTTGCTGAGGCTGCTGTTGAGGCTGATTCTGTCCTTGACCCGGCTCTTCAGTCTGGTCCTCCCCGTCTTCGTCATCTGATCCATCGCCACCTCCTTTGCCTGCATAGTCTGCTGGTCCCTTGTGCTCGTGCGGGCCGCCATAGTATTGATACTTCTGGATCGAGTCATGTATGTCGTGCGATGAGTACTCGTATAGCTTCTTATTTGTACCGAAGATGATGACCGCGACCTCGACAGAACAGAGCACGGATAGCTCATGCGCCTTCTTAAACAGACCGCCCTTGCGCTTGAGAAACGTTCTGCAATCATGTTAGCACCCGAAACATGGCAACATTTAGCCTCAATGTCCGTCAGAGGAGCGGCATAATCGATGCAAACTCACACTGAGCGATTGCGATCATCCTTGATCGCCTTGATCTCAATCTTGCGCCGGCCCATTGTGCTAGCAGCAGCGACGGCGAAAGCGTCGGGTCACGACTATATTCCAACAGTCTACCACCAAACCACGTTCACACGTCCCGCGCAGCCTCAAATCCGATGCAGTCCGTCAAATGCGGCGCGCCGCTTCGAGAACCGAAGGCAGGTTCTTTGTGCCTCGACTCGCAGCACCGGCGTCGCGAAAGGAGGCAGAAAGAAGCGGCAGCAAACAAGGCTGCGGCCGGTCGCGGCGACAGAGTCGTAGCCCCCTGCGCGACTGTCGGCTTCGAAGACTCAAATGCACGCCGTGTATACGCTTCGGCGCGTCTGTGACGATCAGGTATGGTGTCGCGGGTCTCTTTGCAGGTTGGCGGGCGCTCGCACTGTGGTTGCTAAAAATATCGAGGGACCCGGTTGTGGTATCAAGGACGAGTTACGAGGGATAAGGGAAAGGGAAAACGGGGAGCTCAGACCCTTGGCGGACGTGCGACAGCAGCCGAAGTCAGCTAGAAGACAGACAACAAGACAAAACGATACAAGAGGCGGCTCTCTCCGCCCGTTCTTGCGACGCACCAAGTCAGCTGAGAGTCGACTCCCAGATGCCAAGCGTGCTTACGAAATACACGCTGGGCCGACATTGGCTGCTTTCAGAAAGTGGTGTCGACCTGGGTTGCTCTTTCATGCCCTTTTCAGATGAGCTGAGAACTTGCTATGAGCGCTGATGGAGACAGCCGTTTGAGCATGCCACGCGACCATAGGTCAGTCTCTTCAACGGCTTTTGAAGTCGGCACTGGTTGGTAAAAGTCGTGGCGCAGTAAGTGCCAATTGTCCTGCAAGCGTGAGGACATTTGTATGATAATGATTTGAACATCTATTCAAATATCCAAGGGCCAGGATCCACTCATGCTGTTCCTTGGTCTGGTGTCGGGCACGTCAACGAACCTACCGAGTGGCCATCAGTTGCGTTCATCCGTCCAGCTCTCGCAACGCCTGCGGACAGAACCACTGGGCTAGTAAGCGGAGAGGCTTCGGAAAATGCAGCAGTTGGACAAAGCTTAAAACAAGGAAATCGGGAAGCATCATCGTGGCTATAAACCTGGTCTGAAGACGCAATATCGGTTCCCAACCACTGCAAGTCAGGTTGGAGACACGGGAGGAAAAAGGAGGATACAAGGAGGCAGTAACCGATCATGAAGGTTTGCCTGTCGCAGGTCGTTATAAGCATTATATGAAGACTTGACAGCTCGCTGAAACGAAGTGCGACAGCTACTGGACCCCATGCACCCAACTGATCGCGCGACAGCATGCAGCTGTGGCTTGGCGTTGACTGCACTCGCGCATTTGCGAGGCGAAGCTGAGTGCCAATAGGAGCCGACTTCCCAAGGCTGCCGTCGCGACATCAACCCAGCTTAGAGGACGCTCAACTCTTTTCTTCTCTTTCCTTCTGTAGCAAGATAATTTTGTCCTCCCGGCGAGGGACACTACAATGTCGCAACCACCTTTGCCAGACAGGACTTCCAACCCTGTTTCTGGACCTGCTAACCCTCGTCCTGCACGGCCACAAACAGATACTAATACTCATCAACCTGGAGTGGGAGCCTCTGCATCTTTTTCGTTCGGAAACGCTCAATCGAGGTTTCCGGGTCCCGCGATGACTTTCTCGCTCTTTAACCCTCCTCGGGCTACTACGCCTCAGCGGCCGCTTCCTGTATCAGGCAAGCGAGATGCAACGACTTTTGGCGCTCCAGGCCGTGACTCGACGCCCAGCACTGCGTCTGGTGGACTATTCGTACCATTACCAGCAAAGAGCCCCGTCGCGGCAAAAGGAGTGAATGCCGTGCCGCGGCCGGAGAACGTGCTTTTGGCAGAGTAAGTCGCTGTCATCCGTCCTGGAAACGGGGTTGCTGACAACGTCGCAGCCTGTTTGCGAGCCCCATCTTCACCATCAACTTCTCGTGCAACAAACGCAAGTACCACCTCCACCAGACGGTCTTGGGATCAAAGTCCATGTACTTCAAATCGATGCTTGACTCTGGGATGCGCGAGTCTGGCGCCAGCGAGGTCACCTTCGACTGGCCCGAGCCCTTTGAGATTGCCTTTAGACTGATCATCGACTTTTTCTACACTGGCCTTTATCACGAAAAACACCCCGGCGTCGCAGCTATCCTCCCTCACGAGGGGTGCGCGACGAGGTGCCAGGTGACCGCCTACCATCTGCACATTTACCTCATTGCCGACAGACTCATGATGCCGGAGCTAAAGCAGCTGGCCATGGCAAAGTTTCTGCAGTCGGACGGCTTTGGCGCCGCAATGTGCCCCGCAAAGATCGGCTGGCTCGTCGACATCCTGTATTGCAATGCAATCGACGGCGAAGATGAGACCGATCAAGAAGACCACAGAAGCGACGAGGCAACGAAAGTGAACCTCGGAAGTCTCACGTTGCAAGAACAATCGAGCGACGGTACGGAGCCACAGACAAGCACCAATCTGGCCGATGACGCACATGATAACAATGCCGGCGATGATGACGACGGTCCGCTGCGTGAGATTCAGAAAGCGTTCGCGAGACAGGTCATCGGGCTCTTGAGCGCTGCATGGCGCAAAGACCCAAGGATCCAGAAACCCATCTTCGGTGTTCCCCAGTTCGCGTTGGACATTTTCGTCCTTGGTGCGGACAAGAATGCATTCTAGAGATCATGTACTTGAAACTGCCCAAAGGCTCTCCACCTGGAGTTTAGGACTATGCTGAACTTGCGCGGAAAATGGACACGCATCATGGGAAGATACGCACGAGAATTTGCCGGACATTGGGTTCGTCCTCTGCGCTTATTTCAGTCTACGGCACCGCCAGTTTGAGGAGCCGTTCACTCCTTGAAGTTCGCATACCGTTCAGCTTTCGGCACAGCTGAATTTGGCCTGATCCAGAGCTGATCCAGATCTGATGCCGACTTCAGGAGCTCCCTAAGCCTTTTGCGGGTCGTGCCTGTCTCTTGTTAGCATGTTACCTCGAGAAACGTCCGTCGCTTGGCACAGCTACATACCCCCAATTCTTCAACGGCCTCGCACTCTTGCTATCCGGATCCCGCTTCGCTTTCCCCTCCTGAGCAAGATGTCTATCACAACCATCAGACTAGTCGAAACACAAAAGCGGACAAACACCACCACTCAACCTCTTGCAATACGCAGCCACCTTCCTCATGTGCGCGATATCCTCGTCGTCATACTTCTCAGGGTTCTTCTTCAGAATCTCAATAACCTTACGGCCACTTTTCCGGGTTGGGGTGGGGGGGGGGGGGGGGTCCAGCTCAGTTTCGTTTTTCGAAGGACTCAAAATCAAGGAAAGAGGCAGAAGGGGGGTCGAAAAGTCTTTTTGGGACTTTTTGAAAAAAAAA
>UYJD01000020.1:319943-372177 GCA_900618795.1 Cyanodermella asteris
TCCCAGCTCAGTTTCGTTTTTCGAAGGACTCAAAATCAAGGAAAGAGGCAGAAGGGGGGTCGAAAAGTCTTTTTGGGACTTTTTGAAAAAAAAACTCACCTTTTCGTTGACCGACACTTTCGCCGGAGCCGTCGTCGTCTTTGCTCCAGCCGGACGGATTGCGAGCTCTCTTTCTCCGAGCCACTTTTTCGAGCTCGGTCGGGCGTCATGTTCACGTATTCGTTAAAGTCGCTGTCCGTGCCGTTGTCACTGGCTGGACATTCGGAAAGACCTGATAAAATAGCTCCTTACGGGATGACTTGGTCAGCGGACTTGACCATTTTGGCGGCTGAAGGATGGAATTGATGAATGATCTGTAGCGAAGACGAGCAGTTGAAATGATGTGTTTAGATCGCCTTGGTTGCTGTATCTCTGTAGGCTCGGCGTGATTGAGGATCGTACCTCGACCCCAAGGTCGATGATGAATGTAGGTACTAGGCGTAATCATATACGAAGTGAAGTGACGTTACGACATCTTCGGTTTAGACAACCACGCAGAGTCAGGCACTTTCGCGTCGACATGGCTGTTGTCTGAGGATGATGAGAGCTGGCGAACAAGCAATAGATTCTCTCTGCTCAGTAAACATCAAACAAGATGTGATATAGCATCAGCGAAGATCAGAAATTATTCGTGCGCAGTCAGAGTTGATCCAACATGTATCGTCCAAGCATGGACTGAAAGTGTATACGTAATGTACAGCGCAAAGCAAATTGGTATTTATCTCAGACAATGTGGTGGACTCAAAAGGAATACAGAATGCATCGGGCTTAATAGAGCATGTTGGGCTGCCAAAAGTTCTCTAGCTCACGAGGTAGCTCCGCGTGCTGAAACCCCCTCCTCGAATCATGATGCTGAACGCCACCTACCGACACAAAACCTTGCTCGTCGTATCTGGGAACGATTCCAGTACCCATATCGAAGGATTCAAGCTCAAATTCGTTGCAACCGAAGACATTTCCCTCAATTGGTCCATCACCTTCCATCCACTGATACTCAAGCGAAGTGCCTGGAGCTGCTCGAACATTCTCCGATGACCTTGGCAGACGCTCATATGTCAAATCTGGGGTTGAACATCGAGCTCTGAAGAAGCTTGACGTGGCTTTTCGCGGGCTATGCGAGCTCGAACACGGTCTGAGGCTGCCGTTAAAGAATTGAGCATGGAAGGCATTCAACGGAGGTCGGTGCGAGAGCTCTGGCGTGGACACACGTGCGGGTATCAACGGCCGCTTCCAAGTACTGACTGGGCTGAGGAATCCTGCGCTCTGACGTGATGTCGGTCGCTCATCCATTCGCACTTGGTGCTCATAAATGCTTGGCCAAGTTGACGCTCGGGGATAAGGCGCACGATACATAGCCTGTGACATCGGCCGAGCAGCAGTCTGCATGGCACCGACCATGGGGAGACTATCGAGTCCTGAAACTGGTAGAGACGTTTCAGCACGTGTATCGGTACCTGCAACATCAGTGGGGTTGGGATCCTCGTCAACAAGGTGTTGCGTCTGCATGTCTTCATCAGGCGCATCATGTGAAGATTCCTGTGTGAGTTTTGAGCTTTCTTCATGAATCTGTGTAGCTTCTGTCTGGGCCTCGGACTGTGCAAGATCGCTGAGCTTTCGATGTAATGAGCCGGGGTGAGTTGGACGTTGGTTTTCTATATTCTGGCTGGGTTCAGCTGCTTCTTCACCAACGGCATCGTTTCTGTATGACCTCGCACTTGGTGAGAAGACTCTCGAGGTTTCATGAGTCTTCTCAGTCTCATTCAAAGTCTTCGAAGCGGCCATTGCGCTTTGGTTCTTGGCGACCTTAAGCAACTCATCGAGGGCATGTAAGATTTGGTCTTGCTTATCAACCTTCTTCAGTGAATCCAGTTTGTCTTTGAGTTTGTCGACAATGATCTCAGGGTCTTCAACTACAATGTCCGATGCTGCTGGAACTTTAGCATCATCTCGACACCAGTCGACCGGCGCGTCACGCGACTCAGAAACATGGCTGTTCTTGGCCTGTTGCAGCTCATGAAGCAAGCGTAAGATCTCGTCCTGCTTGCTGGTTCCTGAGCTATCGGTCTGTTGAGTGGGCTTTCTGGATGGTCCAAATCCTCGTCGTGGTTGTTGCAGCCTGGTGTGCTGGAGTTTAGCGAGATTAAGATTCGAGGTTGGAGAATGCATAGCACGTGGGTCTTCGTTGAAGACTGCACTGCCTCCATCAGACGGGAATCTTTCCATAGACTTCAAATTCGCTGATTGATCTTCTTTCCCCGGAAAATCCCGTGCATGATGGGGTCGTTGTTCGCCATGGCAGACTGGGGCTACTGTGGTCTGCCGCAAGGAGCTTTCTGGTGGAGCAGAAGGCCCTCTGTGGCCAAATCCGAGGTATGGTGGGCCAGGTAGCTGCAAGTCAGCGAGAGCTGGCGAATTCAACTCCGGGGTCTGCTGCCTTTGACGACAAGGCGTTTCATATGTGACATGACGGTGGACCGCATCTTCGCTGTTGGCTTGATGGTCTTGCTGCCTGTTCTCATGGACGTTCTGGAAAGGCTGCCGGAAGTACTGTGACATTTTGGCGTCCATCTCTCGTTCTTTCTGTTCTCGTCTGGAACGTCGGGCGTCATGAGAACCGTCCTCAGGACCGTAGTGAGCGAATCCTGGGTTGATACTCTGGTTCAGTTTCAGGAATGCGCGCTCCGAAAAGCTGAGGTCTTGGAGCCCAGGCCTCGCGACAGGGGCAGACGCCTTGCCCTGTTGAAACAACCCGGTTGGTTTCTTAAGCGTAAGCCTCTCTGAGGCGACATTCCTTGCCACAAAGCGACTAGCCACATCCTTCTTCGCTCTCTTGTTCCGCTTCTTATACTGTTTCTCGACTTTCTTATCTTTCTGGTCGGTGCTTTTCTGTCGTGGCTTATGGGTCTTGTAATCGTAGCGATCTTCTCGTGTCTTGTGTCGAGGCTGACGCTCGTATTTGTGAGACGAGGAGGAAGAAGCTGAGCTGGAGCTACTTTCTTGTGCGCTGGAAATCGTGATAGGTGTTCCTTTCCTCTCCGTTGTCCACGCGCGATGCTTACGTTTACTTGTATCTGCCTTGACGTCCGGTGGAGGTCTCGAGTCGGCCATCTCCTTGAACGGAGTGAAGAAATCGAGCTCGTAGGGTACATTTCGCTGACTGCTCGCAAGCCATTGTTGGATTTTGTCGACCTTCATTCCAGTTCCCGTATATCTTGCTCTATCTTGACCTGTGGCGGTAATTGAAAGCCCCAAAATGTGAGAAATGATCTGATTCGCGAGGAAACCACCGTGAGATCGAAAGGAAGGTGCGGCCGACAGCGCTTTCCTCTCGAACTATGGTCCCTACTACGACATCTCATGCGTTCACTTACCTTGTGTTCTGATATCTCATCAAGTCAGTGGTGATGGCCTACATCTTTGGTTGCCAGTGATCGGCTGTAGCAGTCAAGTCGGCCGGGTGCGGCCTTCATGTGTGGATATGTGGCTGGCATGAACACCGCGGCGAGGTTAGTGGCATTTCGAGCTCTCGGTCGATAGTGATACATCAATTCGACGAAATACTGCGTTGTGAGCCTCGATATCATCAGCAACGGACTCTGACTGCCCAGCACCGGGATTTGTGGGCATGGCACTCTTTGGGGCGACTATTGAACCCTCGACACATTAGCGGTATCAGCGAGATAGTTATCGTCGTCCGGGTGCTGCGATTCGTTCCATTGCGCCCATCTAACGCGCGATGATGCATGGCTAAAGATCGGTAGGAGGCGGTCAGATCAATACCACAGGTAGCGAACAGTTAGAACGGTGCTGACAACCACGAGCTCATTTGCGGGGTTGGCAGCATGTGTTAGCGGGTCAGCTTGACGATCGAGGAGACCTTGAACGCAAGCGAGCAGCGTGCCATGCGACCCTCTCGTCAGAACCATGCGGTGATGATCGAAGACCATGGTCGTATACGGTGTTAGACCAACGTTCAACATAAACCTGGCGCGGAAGCATCAGGGCCCGGATCAGAAGCTGTTGAGTTGGTAGAAGGTTGAAGCATGCCGGCTAACCCCAAACGATCTTAGGGCTCAGCCAGAGCTCAGGCAGTGAAATGAATTCTGACCTGATGCCATAGGATGACAGTCTCGTATCTGAGGCATTTGGTATACGTAGCCATCTTGACAGCAATTGAGGTCACAGGCATCGTGCCAATAATCCTTTCAATTTCTCACGAGCAGCAGACAACTGTTTCTTCAAGAGTCTTTATCCCCTGACCCCACCAAAGGGTTTCTGTGGCCAGCTTTCTGAGTACGGCCAAAAGGCTTGCAACACTTTGTACTCGTACACGTCGGTGGCCATGTCAAAACGCCAGATGTCGCCGAGGGCGCACTTGGATCAGTCGTACAGTAGTCAGTTACCACCGCATGGACTACTGACCAGCCCGCGTTGATTGGCCGTGGTTGAGTGCTGGAGGATCGTCTGTGAGGCAATTTGCGCAATCCCTGCCGTAAACTTTGTCGATCTTCATGATAGCAAATAAGGTATCGCTACCGTGCACCAGGGTTAGATTGCCCTATCGCAGATTGCGTGTCGCTTGTCATATAATGTGCAGTATACGAACACGCAGGGCGAACCGCCAATCTCGAGCACGGCTCGGTCTGGCAGGTGCCTGTCAGCAAATGAGAATGGCTGTTTCTCGACCTCATCTCGTCCGGATGAAGAGACAACCAGTTATCATCGTGAACGCAGCTCGTCGGGGCGCTGGTAATCTCACTCGAACGGCCGCAGCCGTCTCTCCGCTCTCGCAGCCTGGCGGCAATTTGACTGGGCCATGATTCGTTCTCCAACAGGTACGGTGAGGCCCGGTTCAACCACCTTATAAGCGCCATCTGCGGCACGATTGCAACCAGCCTTGGCGAGTACGGGCTAGCAGCGCAGGAGCAGTCTCCTTGCAAGGCGATTGAGCCTATGCGTTTAAGGTTGCGGCTGGGCGGCAGCTCAGAGCAGCGGGGCGCGAAGCTGCAAGCGGATTCGCCTCTCAACCTTGTATGATGTCTGCAATCTGCTGCACGCACTTTGAAGTCGCGATACGACCCTGCTTACCCGCATCGTCCGAGACTTCGCCTGTTGGGCAAGCCGCAAAGTGCCGGCGGTGAACAGCAGATCGAGATCGAGGCAAGCGGAGCCGAACATGGCGACGATTGTGTGCTGTAGCAATGCTGGTGAGGAAAACTGAGGTGAGAGTTTTTGTCAATCCGAAGAGACGACATTGGGCTGTGTATCTGGCTAGTCGCAGTCGTTGATTATTAGGCTTCGCAGCCCTAGCCTCATGGCGCACGCAATACGATATGACTGAAAAGTGTGGAAATGTAAATCAGGATGACTGGGGCTCCACCTTTGGGCGTCGCATGCTCAACGTGTTTTGTAGCCAGATCGTGTGTCCTGGAGAGCATCGACTGGGGTCTGATGCGAATCACTGTCGTCAAAGGGGCCCTGGGGACTCTGGTGCCCGCCAATGATGGCCTCGAGCCCAAGCAGTCTGCATACAAGTCCCGACAGTCCGGACTGACACGTTCATCCAGCATGTGGCACCGCCATGCTCCAGCGACACTCAAACGGAGACCGTCCCCGGCTTTCAACCGTTCGGTAGTCGGGATCCCGGTCTCGAGCAGCTTCGACCGGGGAAGTGGAGGCAGCTCAGTTCCTGGGCGCTGCAGGCCCAGCTGGTGGAGCACCATGACAGACGACCATCGTGGGCGTAGTGTGTCGTCCAAGCAGCGCCAGCATGGCTGCCGCTTCGTTAGTCCAGGTTGGCTGTGAAGCTAGAAACTTGCGGAGACTAGCTCAGCTCCAGCAATTTGAGATTGCTGCAATGACCATTGCAATTAATGCTGCGACCAGATGCCCGGTTTATGTCCTACGAGAATGTGCCTGCGAGTGCGCCTCATGCCGTAGAAGAGACTGAATTTGATGACCTGTCTGACCCCCACATGAGTCGGAAGTATGTAGGTGCTGGCTGATCTTAGCTTACGCCGTAATGCAGCCTTGGTGCTTACCGTGCTGCACAGCACATATTTTGCCGACGAACTCCCGGGCCAGCAAGTGTTGTAGGCGGATACAATACTGACGCTACCGACTGCCGCTGAGCAACTCGGTCTGGCCTGCTGACTCGCCTCAAGTAGCTCTGATTTGGTCCTTACTCAACGCTGTACTTTCAGTGGACTAGCTGATCGTGCGTCCACTCGACTGATTGGGTTATTGCAGTCGGACCGGCGGTCCCAAGTATGCTACAGGTCGTCCTGCGGGGCCTAGCTGCCACTTTGTGTGGAGAGACTACACACTTGGTTTCCTAAGTTTTTGCTTGGTCTTCCCTGGCTCCCCACCATGGTCGTTCGCGATTCGCTCACAAAGACACCCGGTTGAAGAGATCGTGCAGGCTGATAATTGAATGAACACACCTTGAGCGCGCTTCTGGCCACGAGTGTCGACTAGAGCCAGACTGGCCTTTCTCGTTGTCGTACAATAAAGACATGCAGCTCGTGCATCGACGGCGGCGCGGGCCCAGGAGTCCTGTAAAGTCTAGTCCGTATTGCGGGAAACATAGCGTCCTCTGGAACGACCGAGCCCAAACTGCAGCCTCTGGCGCGCCAGCGAACCATGGACGCCGAGGCAAATCACCATCATGGATGGGGGACCCTCACACCGATCATGTCGTGTCGGAGGGGTAGTCGGTCGATTGCGACGACAAGAGTGTCTCTGGTCGGCCTATGGAGTGATAGTGAGGTGCAAGCAAGCCACCAGAAACAGAAATCGGTCGGCACAGTAGCAGCCTGAAGTGCTGTCGGCATGATAGACGAAGAAATAGACTATACAGACAAGCGCAAGGTTCCGTCCGGCTCGAGCCATGAGGGCTTCAGCCCGTCAGATCAGTCGACAGTCGGCGGGCAGCCTCAATCGGTCACCTGACAGACAGAACATGCGTGACATTGTGTGTAATCTGCTGGTAGGTCCGAGCATCCCAGGCACTGCTTGCGCTAAGGCGCCCTTTGGCGGGCCCAGCAGCCGTCCGCAAGAGGCAGTTTGCGGACTGCGCAGCAGACAGGCATAGTGTTGAGGCCCGTCATTGCAGAGATACCACGGTCGACAGGGCGCTCTGGTCGGGAGCGGGCGTGTGATCAGCAGGTGCTTAGGTGGCGCGAGTGAAGTTGGAAGCAAATCAGGAGTAGCAAATCAGGGCGGCGGCAGGCGCACGACGAGCTGCGCTACGTGCTGCTAGCGCGAGCGAAAGTATCGGCGCGGGGTCGGCACGATTCGTCTGTTCTGTTCCGCTCTGTCTTGCCTTGTCTTGTCTGTAGTGTACGGGCAGCGCAGCGCAGGGCAAAAAGGCTAGATGCAGCTTCACTACTGACTGCTCTTCTCCCTCGCCAGGCCCTTGTTCGCACCGCATTCCTGCCCTGGAATCATTCTGCAAACCACCACGTTTGCGTCCCGAAGGTGAGCCATGTCCGTTGCCTGCCCGATTGTCCCCCTGATGCGTCGCCCACAGCCCTGCCAGCGTCGAACCAACGTCAACCACTACCGTATATACGCCGGCCTCATGCCAGCTCTTCACCCATCTGAGCAGAAAGAGCCACCCCTCGGGCTTCGTCAAAAGGCGCAATTTCCGCTATAGCAGTCATTCATCGGCAAGCGTCCTGCGAGAACCCTTGCTCGCGCCGTGTCTCAGACTCTTTGACTTGCTTCGCCCCGTTCCCCTTCTTCCCATCCTGCACCCACGCTCAAATTTACGACATCATCTTGCGAGCCAAGGTTTTCTTCTTCGACCGACGTTGACTCTGACACTCCTTCAGCTAGAATCACCCAGTCCTTTCAATATGGCCAAACTCTTCATCGGGTAAGAAACATCACACTCGTGTCGTCATTCTCTTCCGCGGCTGTACTGACCTGTCGCACAGCGGCCTGGCGTGGCATACCGACGACGCAACTTTGCGAGAGAAATTTTCCGAGTTTGGTAACGTCGAGGAAGCGGTAAGTTGTCCCGAGCAATTCTCCATTCGATCGCATGTGTTGAGTCCCTCTGGTAGATTGTCGTCAAGGACCGGGATACTGGTCGCAGCCGTGGATTCGGCTTTGTGCGCTATGCTTCCGATTCCGAGGCCGAAACTGCCATGCAGAACATGAACAACGTTGAGTAAGTGCACCCTTTCAACAGACCGACATTGCGCCGGCGCTTACAACTTGCCAGATTTGATGGTCGCATGATTCGAGTCGACAAGGCAACGGACCGCGGCCCAGGCGGCGGTGGCCGCGGCGGTGGCTTTGGTGGCCGTGGCGGCTTCGGTGGTGGTCGCGGAGGCTACAGTTAGTCGCGATCCTTTTTCCTTGTCGCGAATGCTCATCATGACTGACCTGGGATAGGCGGTGGCGGAGGCGGTTATGGTGGAGGATACCCACCTCAAGGTCAGGGCTATGGCGCACCTCAAGGTTATGGTGGTCAACCCCAGGGCTTTGGTGGTCCTCAAGGTGGTGGGACTGACCTCGTGTTCTCTCCTTTTTGTCCTTTTTGCTGACATGCTCCAGGCTATGGTGGCCAGCAGCCGCAAGGAGGTGCTCCTTACGGTGGCGACCAGGGTAGCTTCCAGGGTCAGCCTCCGCAGGGTGGTGGCCAGTGGTAAAGCAGCCTCTTTGACCTCCATGAAACTTGATCGATGATCTCGCTCTTGCGACGTTGACGACGATGACGGCAGGATCTGGTCCCTTGGATTTTGAAGCTTAGACGCACCTCCGATTCCTGTTTCTTGGACGACTATCGAGATACCCCAACCTTTCCAGTGCTCCAACTCCTGAATGTGTTTGTATAAACGGCGAGAGCTGGCTCTCTACATGGCTTGTGCGAGATGTGACGCGATGGAATGACTCTCATTAATGGTCTGGAGGGTTGGATAGTATGGTTGCACAAGACGGCGGCTTTCTGTCATGACAATGTTCGTGCTTATGTCAGGGCCTCCAGGATTGGTCTCAGGATATCACAGATTGAGTTTAATGTGCTTGCTTGACTCTGACCTGGCTGTCAATGGTCTCTTGTTCCAATACGGCGAATACGGTACAAAGTTCCGAACGCAAAGTCTCGAGCTCCAAGCAGAGCGGAGATTGGCTATGGCTTCTCACGCTCAAATGATCAATGCACGCAGTGTCGAACGCATGGACCTTCACCCCCGTTTTTCCGTCTCGGCTTGCTCAACATGCTCGCCGCCGGCTTTGGATCTCTCATGATCAACGGCGCTGCGCGCGCTCCGGGCTCCGTTGCCTGTCACTTGTTCGTCTTTGAGGTCCCGCACTCGGCGCGCAAGATCGGTGATGTGCGCGTCGCCGCTGTCTTCGCTGAGCTCATCCAGGGCTTGTTCCAACATGAAAAGGTATTCGGTGTTCTGACCAGACGGGCCGACGCTGTCAAGGATGTGTTTGGCAAGAGCTTGGGGTTCCTGAACACCCATGAATTGGGGGTTATCTGGCATACCAATGTACACCATGCATCTGAAGGGCTTTATCGACGTTTCGGCCGGGACGAAAGGCGCATATTGGATGCTATACCCGTTGATCTCTCGGATGTCCAGATACTCCTGGACCTCTTTGACCTTGGATGCCTCTATTCGATAAGCCGTACCCCAGACGCGTTCTTCGGGAATGGTGTACTGGCGTTCGTAAGTCTCATGCTATCAAACGCATGGTGCACTGGTACAAACTCGGTCATGTAAGCTGTCCCAGAAGGATCTTTCTATTAGTGTAACAACCCGGCCAGGTGCTTGTGGTGTTCCACGGTGATCCTCGCTGATATTTGATCAGCCACGGTGGTACAGTCGGCCTGAAGCATGCGTACCTCGCCTGATCGCCGAAAGAATTAGCTGCCAACTCCAAAGCACAGTGAAAACGTCCACAACCAAAGAGAAGTGAAACAGCAAACAGAGATACAGCAGGCGCGTTTGCGGGCATGTTCACAAACCCACGTCTGCACTCAGATGGGTCTAAAACCCTCCTAGGGACGCGAAAGCGCAGACAGATTTGCGATGCACGTAGCTGTCACACAGAACCAAGGAAACAGAGAGACCATGTCTTGCAGTACCTGCCAAAACCTACGAACGTAGCCATTCACATAACCCGGAACGCGGCGATCTAGGGGCTGATGGTCAGAGTCATGGCATCTATTGTGGCTATGAGAAGGGTCTATGACATACCAAAGTGAGGTGGAGGCTTCCAGATTAGACTCCTGAACATGGGCGTCAATCAACACAGCAGACAGACTGACACCATCCGGCAAGATTGATCAGCTTGACCCACCCGTATCCAAACAGCCAGAATTCGCCAGCCTCAGCCATGTTGAAGACTATGGATCGGTGCAGCACTCCACGGCGTCGTTGGGCAGACTCGTGCAAGGCCAGACGTCGTCGAAAGGTGAAACAGGAGCCGAAGAGTGCTTGTCGGGGCAGTGAGCTAAAGGATGCGGCAGCTGCTAGGATTCATAAGGTTCACTACACAGCCACTGAGGAATCAGACCAGCACTCTATCTGTCAGCAGCCATGGCAAAGCAAGGGAAAGGCACAAGAAGGAATAGTAGTAGGCAGAGCCTTACGGGCGGACGAGGCGGGCGACAAGCCAAATGTGGCTTGGCACTGCGACTTTCGACCCCAAGTCATCCAACGTGGGCTGGCATGCTGCAAGCTTGGGCAACGAGGCTCATGCCTCGCACGACGCCGCCCATGACTCTGCTGTAGCTATACTTCCTCTATCCCCTTCATCCCCACGCTCCTTGTAGATAGCCCTCCACCCTGAGCCTCTGAGCTAGAAGCACCAGCCCAGCATCATCGTCAGTGCCCCACTCTGACTTGCCTCAAGCCGTGCCGCGATATGGCGTACGCTTCGAACTTCAATCCAGACGCACTCCCTCCGTAAGCCTTTTCGCAGAGCTCGAACACGGTTTCAGCTGACTGACAACTTTAGACATGCTGAGCCAGAAGAGGTACGCGCTCCATGTTCCAGTCGATCGAGAAGAGGTGGCTAATACTGAGACTATGTGCAGGCGGCCCAGATTCTGTCACGGAGAAATGATGACAGCAATTCGAGCACACCAGCGAATACTGTGCCCACCGCAGCACCTCCAAAACCGACCTCACCCACGCCTTCGCAACGTTCCGACTACAGCAGTAAACCTCAACCACCTCTGCCCCTCCAGACCAATCGCCCAAGCGGGCCCGGATATCATAGGAACACACTCACCGGAGGAGGAAGGTCGCCAATGTATTCACCGTACTCGCCAGGGGCGAACAACCGACCGGGTCCTCCAGCGTGTTTACAAGCCGGTGGACAGCAAGTAGGCCCAAATATACGACGTACGTCAACGCCGACACAACCACCACCTGGCGGGGACGGAGCTCTCTGGCCGCTCTTCCAAGCAGTCGATCAGCGGCAGACTGGACAACTTTCTGAAGCCGAGTTGAGTCAAGCCCTAAAGAATGGAGATTACTCTTCGTTCGATCCAGCGACCGTGCGAATGATGATACGAATGCATGACCATGACCAGAGTGGGACAATCGGTTTCACGGAATTCTGGTAGGAGGCGTACAGTCCCGCAGAAGTCGGAAAGAGGTGCTGACCAAATCTCGCAGCGCCCTGTGGAACTTTCTTGGCTCTTGGAGGACACTTTTCGACCGGTTCGACGAAGACAAATCTGGATACATCTCTTTCGACGAGTACTCGAATGCACTGGTGCAGTTCGGGTACAATCTCACACAACCGTTCGTGACCATGTTGTACCGGATGTACGACAAGCGCGGCAATCAGATGTTGAGCTTCGACTTGTTTGTGCAGAGCTGCCTCACCCTGAAACGATTGACAGATGTTTTCAAGCGGTACGATACCGATCGAGACGGGTACATCACTTTGGGCTTCGAAGCATTCTTGACGGAGGTTCTGCAATCACGATAGAGGTGAGCGATCATGCATATATTGGATTTACGACGATATGCGATCTGCAATGCGGGCATGAGCCCAGTTTGCGCATACCATGGCGATGAGAAATGAAATGTGCTTGCCCGAAAGAAACAATATATGGCATGCACTGTTAACCTTGTTGTATAATTTTACATGCACCTTGTACTTTTCGAGCAAAGCTTTGAGCCTGAAATGGAACATACTTTACATTTCCTTCGCCTCGGCAGTGATGATCGCTCTGCACTTCGGGATAATGGTTCGAGGTTGACGGAGCGGACATCGGTGCGGCTGTCCAGCACGCCTACCACATGTGCGTCGAGGCATCCAACTAGGTCGCTCCAATTCAAAGCTCCAGCCGCCAGCGGCTGATCACGGACCAATCCATCCATTCTTCCTTGCCATCAGACGACGCAAGATGCGCATCATTTCACTGACATCATTTGATATTCAACCAGTACTACTCGCAATGCCTCCCAACCATGTATCTCTGGTATGACTTGGGGATGCGAGGAATATGTTGCCTACAGTACTAGTACTTAGTTTGGAATGTCAAGGGTCCCGCTTAATTTAGTACATACTGGTCGCGAAACGGTCCAGCCTCGCAGCACTGGCCCTGCGATCAGCACCGGAAGGGCATCATCCCTCCCAGATCCGTCTAGAGTTATCAGCACTCCGCAAGGACCTTATTTGAGATCCGCAGCTCAAAGTAAGTGGCTGTGGTCAGTATGTGGGACAATGGCGTCCACCGACCTGCTGGCAGGCATGGGCGTGCAACGATCGAAAAAGGCGCTTGCACACCATTTTCCGGATGCCACGAGCCTCACTCTGCGCGACAGAGTACAAACTTGAACACATGGTGTCGACCAGAGGTCACTGTGCTACCCCATCTCGCAGCTGACGATGCATGTACAAAGACTCGACCGGTTGATGCTCACTGCGGCGGTCCCTCGACCGATTGTCCCTGATTTGGCAGCCTGTCATGTACTCGCTCAAGATGTTTCTCTCCGGTGGTGGCGATGCTATCTTTGCCTTCCGACCCAGATTCTCTCTTTTTGCCTCTTGAACTCCAAATTCAGATAGTTGTATTGCGCCCGCCGGGCCTCGCTTGACTGGCGCACTCTCTTGTTGCGTCCAACCCACCGCGGGCGTGGGTTTTCTCTGTAAAAGAGATACATATATGCTCGCTCCTTCTCGCAGATTTGATAGAGCGATCATAACAGCTCATTTTCTGTATTCATTCCCTCTCTTGCCCTTCAAGCATCATCATTCCATAATACTTTGGCCTCTCAACGGGCCGTGTACACACTCCTTGAAAAGGTATCATTTCTTCCGCATCGTGCATAACTGTACACTTTCTCGCAGCGGCATTCGCCACGTTCGGCAGCTTCAAGCTTTCCAACGCCTACACGCTCGAGGAAGACTTCTTCGACGAGGGTCCCTGAGGCTTCTTCGATCACTTTGATTTCTTCACCGGCGCCGACCCGACTCAAGGACTGGTCAACTATGTTGACCACGACACTGCTTTTCATAACAAGCTCATCAGGCAGTCCGACCGAAGGGGGCGTGTGGATGGGCGTCGATCACTGGACCACCCTGAGTAGGAACCAGGGCCGCGATAGCGTCCGCATCAGCAGCAAGAACACGTGTACACACATGCTGGTTGTCGTCAACGTCACTCGGATGCCAGTCGCTTGCGGCGGATGGCCAGCGTTCTGGACTCTGGGCTCGGACTGGCCCTCGCACGGGGAGATCGATATCATCGGTACGTAATTTTTTCTTGGTTATTTGCGATTCACTTTCCATTGACTCATCTTGATGTTGTTCTCGGAAATCGAAGGCTAACATCATTATAGAGGGAGCCCACCAAATGACCAGCAATCAAATAACCCTCCACACCTCCGCCGGTTGCTCCGCCTCAGGCTCCGCCGGAGGCCTTACCTCCCCTGAACTCCGACTGCCTCGGCAACGAAGGCTGCGGCTTCGCCTCTCCCTCCTCGGACACGTACAGCACCGCTAACTCGATCGGCGGCGGCGTCTGGGCCATGGAATGGACCAGCAGCGGCATCAGCGTCTGGCGGTGGGACCCGGAGAACCTCGGCTCCAGCAACGTCCTCCGCGACGACCCCGACCCGAGCACCTTCTCGACGCCGCAGATAAATGTGCCCAACGGTGACAATTGCGATATCGATCAGCATTCCAGCGGGCATAGCTTGATCTTCGATTGGACTTTTTGCGGGGATTGGGCGGGGAACCAGGATGTTTGGGAGAGGAGCTGGTGTAAGAGTGAGAGGTTTTCGACTTGTAAGAGTTTTGTGCAGGGAAATCCGGGGGCGTATAGTGTGTTGGGATGGTATGTCAGACATTTGAAGGTGTTTCGGCAGTAAAGTTGGGATGCGTGATGGGAGGCCGGCTGGAGCAAGAATAGGACGCTCGCTTTACATTCGGGTTTTGTGTCATTATTCGCGCATTCTGCATAGAGTACATTGAGCGTTTCATACTCCATATAGCACAAACGGGGAATCTTGCCAGTCTGAAAAAATGATGTATTATAAAGGTTCTTGGTTGGTACATGTAATGGCTGCGAGAACGCCTGCTTGGAGCGCGGAGAGCATTTTCGTAGCTGGCGCGGCGACTCGAAACGTAGTCAGCCTAATCGCTTTTGATGGAAACTGGTCAATGATCGATTTCTGTGCTTGATCGTTTTCGTTACCTGCATGTTGGACAATGTGTGATGGCGTGTCAAGACGTCGCGTCCAAGAGCTTGATTGAAGATCGACGAGAAGCTTGGACCTCCGCAGTGCGGCTCAAAGTCCGGCAAAGATTCTCAAGAGAGCATTTGGTGCATTCCCTCCCACGCGCGCAGTGGTCAGCGTCAGAGGTTACGACAAGATGGCTGACGACCTGTACGATGAGTTCGGCAACTATATCGGGGAGGATGTGGAGGACGACGACGACGACATCGGCGTGGCCGCGCCCGCAGTAGACTACCTGCGCGACGAAGACGAAGACGATGCCGAAGTCAACGATCAACAGCTCATGCAAGTCGACGAGGGCGCGTCCAATGCCGTGGTCCTACACGAAGACAAACAGTACTATCCATCCGCCGAGCAGGTCTACGGGCGCGATGTCGAGACCATAGTGCAGGAGGAGGATACTCAGCCGCTGAGCCAACCCATCATCGAGCCGGTCAGGCAGAAGAAATTCGTGGTCCAGGAGGCGGATTTGCCGGGCGTTTTTTACTCGCGCGACTTCATGACGGATCTCATGAACTTTCCGGATCAAATACGGAACATTGCGTTGGTGGGACACTTGCACCATGGAAAGACGGCATTGATGGACACGTTGGTGATGCAGACGCATGATCTGGGGGAGAGACTGGAGAAGCGGCAGGGGCGCAAGAGGGACGAGCAGTTGAGGTACACAGATACACATGTGCTCGAGCGGGAACGAGGGGTATCGATCAAGTCGGCGCCCATGAGTCTGGTGTTGCAGGGATCAAGGGGCAAGTCGCATCTTTTCAACATTATGGACACGCCTGGGCACGTCAACTTTGTCGACGAGGTGGCTGCAGCGGTGCGATTAGTGGACGGTGTGGTTCTTGTTGTCGACGTCGTGGAAGGCGTCCAGGTCAATACGGAGCAGATCATTCGACACGCCGTGTTAGAGGGATTGCCTCTTACTTTGGTCATCAACAAGATGGACAGATTAATTCTCGAGCTTAAACTGCCACCGAACGACGCCTACTTCAAGCTCAAGCACGTTGTGGAAGAAGTCAACACAGTCATCGAGAACACAGTACCGGGGCGGGGTGAGAAATTACGACTTAGCCCGGAGAAAGGCAATGTCGCATTTGCCTGCAGCAGCATGGATTGGATTTTTACCCTCCCCTCGTTCGCCAAGATGTATGCGGACAACTTTGGCGACCTGAATGCTAAGGACTTCAGCGCTCGCTTGTGGGGCGACATCTTCTATAACCCGACCAGGAGGTCGTTCACACGAAAGGGCGTCGAGGAGCGATCACGACGCTCGTTCGTACATTTTGTCCTCGAACCTATCTACAAGCTATATTCACACACAATATCGGAAAGCCCGGGCGACCTCAAGAACACCCTCAAACCTCTTGGAATTTTCCTCAAACCCTCACAGCTCAAATCGGATGCGAAGGTCTTGCTCAAGCTCGTCTGCTCTCAGTTCTTCGGTGGCGCACAGGCGTTCACGGACATGATTGTGGACCATGTCCCTTCGCCACAAGAAGGCGCCAAGCTGAAGCTGGAGAGATACTACACAGGTCCCATGGATTCACAGACGGTGGCGGCTATGGAGAAATGCGACCAGGACGGGCCCGTTGTTGTTCATGTTACGAAGCTTTTCAATACCCCCGACGCAATGTCTTTCTATTCTTTGGGACGAGTCATGAGTGGAACGGTCAAGCCAGCGCAGCAAGTCAGAGTGCTTGGAGAGAACTACACAATCGACGACGATGAAGACATGGTTCTTAGCACCGTCCTCGAGACTTGGCTGGCAAACTCGAGATATAACGTGCCGGTAAGCGGCGTGCCAGCTGGAAATTGGGTCCTGATGGGCGGAGTCGATAATTCGATCATCAAGAGTGCAACGCTTGTCGCGCCCAAGCTTCCTGGCGATGAAGATGCCTATATATTCAGGCCCGTAAAGCACTTTACAGAGTCTGTGTTCAAGGTGGCTGTCGAGCCCATCAATCCCTCGGAGCTGCCCAAGATGCTGGACGGCTTACGGAAGATCAACAAGAGCTATCCCCTGATATCAACAAAAGTGGAGGAATCCGGCGAGCACGTTGTCCTAGGTACGGGCGAGTTGTACATGGACTGCGTTATGCATGACCTTCGACGGCTATATGCAGAGATGGAGATCAAGGTCTCAGATCCAGTGACGAGGTTTTGCGAGACGGTCGTGGAAACATCCGCCATCATGTGCTATGCCCTGACACCCAACAAGAAGAACAAGATCTCGATGATTGCAGAGCCACTAGACGATGGTATTTCAGAAGACATCGAGTCCGGCAAAGTCAACATCAAAGATCCCATCCGGAAAGTGGCCAAGTTCTTCCAAGACAACTACGAATGGGACGCCCTTGCAGCTCGAAGCATCTGGGCGTTTGGGCCCGAAGAGATGGGACCAAATATCCTTCAAGACGACACTCTGCCGAGTCAAGTTGACAAGAAGCTGCTCACCAGTGTGCGAGACTACATGCGTCAAGGCTTCAGCTGGGGCACGCGCGAAGGCCCGCTTTGCGAAGAGCCCATCCGCAACACCAAGTTCAAGATCACAGATGTCTCGCTTGCCGAGCAGGCCATCATGCGTGGTTCTGGCCAAATCATCCCAACGACCCGTCGCGCTGTTTACTCTTCTTTCCTTACCGCCTCGCCCCGCCTCCTCGAGCCTCTGTATAGCATCTCCATGACTGGTCCTGCAGATAGCGTGGCAAGCATCTACCAGGTCCTGACCCGCCGTCGAGGGCACGTCTTGTCTGACGGTCCAATTGCCGGAACACCGTTGTACTCGGTCAAAGGCTTGATCCCCGTCATTGACAGCTTTGGGTTCGAAACCGATGTGCGGATGCACACCCAGGGTCATGCGATGGTCAGCTTGGTATTCGATCGCTGGGAAGTCGTACCTGGTGATCCTCTGGACAAGGGCATCAAGTTGAGGCCGTTGGAGATGGCGCCTCCGGGCGCTACGGCGAGGGATTTTGTGTTGAAAACGAGGAGGAGAAAAGGCCTGGCGGAGGATGTTGGCGTTTCGAAATTCCTGGAGCCGGAATTGTGGCGGACGTTGAAAGATGGTGGAGTTTTGGACGGAGTTTGAGCGCTGAAAGTCCGGCGATAGATTTGATATGAATTGAATATGATACCCAAGAGAGTTTTCATGTCACAACCTTTGCTAGAATGATTTTATGCGACGTATGTGTACTTCACACTGTATGTAAATCCACTATTTTCCAAACTTATTGTTGTGTATCTATCGCTAATCTATGTCAAACGCTAATTGAAACAGGCTCTCCGAAATGGGATCAACCCCTACTCACACCAGTCTGCTGACCAGACTCCGCCGGCCTCGTCTGAAATTCCTGGCTCGGCCCCTCCCGACCTTACGCGTTCTCGTAATTGTACTCGCCCACCCTGGCCTTCGGCTGCGGCGCCGCAAGCACACCCGCCGCAAGCCAAACAATGACAACCACAAACTCCGTCAGACTGCCCATCAAGCCCCTCATCAGCACATTGCTCGAGTTCGCGAGCTGATCCTGCACGCTCCCAAACGTCGTCAACCCAGAGTAGATCGTCCGCACAAGCAAGAACGGCAAGCTGACCACCGCAGCGCTCAAGAAGACATGCGCCCTGCGCTCCTTGAGCAGGTGTCCAGCGCGGTAGATCCACCAGGCACAGAGGATCAGCAGGGCCAGGTACACGAAGTACAGCGCGATCCCGGCCACCCTCAAGTTCTGGCCCGTGGACCTCGTCCCGGCGTCTTCGGAGATTGCGTCCGAACCCCCGATCGAAGTCACGATCACGGCCACTAGGGGAATGATCACCATGTACCTCACCACGTTTTTCGGAATCCGGCTGTCCTCTTGCCCGAATGTGCTGTTGACTTCCTGGATAAGGCCGCCCGCTGCGAGGAGGAGGGGCGAGAGCCCGACGGCGGCGAGGATTTGGCCGGCGATGTAGACGCCGTTGGTGGGGGGTAGGTTTTGGACGGAGGCGGCGAGGACCATGGGCTCGCCGATCAGGCGGATCAGACTGAGGATCAGGAGGAAGTACCAGGGGCCGAGTCTGCGGACGCCGTGGCGGATGCCGACGTAGACGGCGACGGGGGAGGTGAGGGCGTAGAAGACTAGGGTTGCGATTGCGAGGCCGGATTGTGAGGAGACTGCCATTTCGGGCTTGAGAATCTAGCTTTCTTCTGTCTGATAGGAGGTGTTTGTCGGACCAGAAGGGTGTTGTGTGAGATGGACGAGAGTGATGTGTGCTGGCGAGGAGGGAGGTTACTGGTGAGGCACTATGCTCGTACGTCGTAGAACAGATCGGCCTTTGTTCAAGCGGGTGCAGATAGGGTACAGACTCAGAGTTGAAAGACTCCCAACCGTAAAGGAAGAGTAAGAAGTAGCCGGTGATGAAGAGAAACCAAACAAAGGAGAAGCAGCATCAGCCCGGGTATCTATACTCGTCCCTCACTCCAGGCTCATCATCTCGATCAGCCTTACCGGTGACCTCCCAGCATGAACTCCACGCCCACCGTTCAAGCCATCAGCATCATCCTCGTCAAAAACCCGCAGAACAATCTCAACTAGCACAGCCATGAGATCCCACAAGCGCTTCACGATCGTCAGCACAACAAACGAATCAAAAACGCAGTCCGGAAGCACCTTTCCCCATTCAGCAGCCGAACCACCCGGTTTTGTCTCACGCTTCTCACTCTGGCGAGTCATCAGAGTTTAGCATTGGCTGAAGATCGCCCTAGTACCAAAGATCCCGGGCAGGCAACCTCGCGAGCAATGTAATCGACATTCAAACTCAATTCCGCGTGGGAAGGACGAAACGGCACCAGCTAAGGGTCGGAGTCGAATCCTCGCCAAGCCACAAACCCCAAAAAGGGACAATCTTGCGAAGCGTGCCACAGAATAAGCACTCTTTATATGAGCGATCTTGCGGTGTTGACACGGAATAGTGGTCAGGACTCGTGGCGCAGTTCCGACGTTGCAAGGCCCATCCTCTCTGCAGACTTGGACCGTGCTGACGCCCTGACGGGGAAAATGAGCAAAGATGAGCCGCTGTCACGACAGGCATTCGGCTGCCTCTGACCACTTGGCGGCTGGTATCGCCTGTTTGGGTAAAGCTTGGGAGACTAATGGGTTGTGGGCTGAGCAATGCTCGTCTCCCGTCGGTAGTAAACGATGGTGCAGGCATCAACGTTCTGGCATTGTTCGATGGGTGGAGCGGTCAATGAGGTATTTTCCCGGCCGTGCAGGCGCTCTTCGAACCTTGGTTGCAGATTTGGCTCTGTGGCTTCATCTTGGGTCCGATCTGCTGGCTGCTAAGGACACTGCAAAATTTGTTCGGCGGCTTGCGTGGTCGTACAGCGTTTCTTGGTGGTGGTTGTCGATCCGGCACGAATATGCGAACTATACTAACTCACAGATACTTGGCGGTCTGCGGAGGTAGTGAGTTGCTAATATATAAGCTGTGACCAGAAGCTGTCTCGAAACACACTCTACGGCAGTATTAGATTGGTTGGTTGAAGAGTGCCACGAAAGGCGAAGAATGGTCACTTTTCTGGGCGCTACATTAACAAGAGAAGACTGTCTACCGAAGTACCAACCAGACACTGTTTGCACAGCCTCCTTTCTACCTCCCTTTGTCCTCTTTGGACCAGGCAGTCGAGATGATAGTAGTGACAGGTTGAGCACAGACTACGATGCATCCTGTGAGTCAGCCTTCGGGTGTATTGCTACAGATCGGTAAGGACATTATTTCTGTGCTTGGAAGCAATCAGACATGTTCTCAATTCCAGGAACGATAGATCAAAGATGCGGAACGCGTCCACTCGCCAGCAGTAGATTGACAATGCTGCCGGTTCCCTCTCCAAGAATCAGGCCACTGGCAAGTATAACCAGAACTTCCTCCTTCCCGCCCCGCCTTTCCCACCAAAGACTGAGAAGACCTCCGACAGTCCTCGCCAGAGTAAAGCTAGGCGTGTTGTACATTCCAACAGCGACGGCAATTCCACCAGGAATATACGCCTGCCACCACTTGCCCTGACCGCGTATGCGCAGAACAGTCAGGACCGCCCAAACGGCTCCAGCGATGGCCGCTGCCTGACCAGCTTTGGGAGGCAGACCCTGTCCGGTGACAAGTCTAGCTGTGAAAATCCAGACATAGCCGGTGGGAACCTGGAATAGGCCTCCTGGGATCTTGTATACGCTGGTGTACAACTTATAGACCAAAGATGCAATGACAGCGCCGATGCCACTTCCGATGATCTGACCGTAGAATTGGTATTTTGGCGATGCACCGAGGATGTGTCCGGTCTTGAGATCCTGCATCATATCGCCAGCTTGCAAGGCAGCACTCTCTGAGATCGCGCCAGCGATCAAGTTTGCTGGAATCGCGGCCGGGGTGTGCGGGAGTATAGTGGCAAATACAAGCTGTGTAAGCTTCGAAATGCCCGAAACCGGGTTCAGATCAGTCTCACCGAGTGCTCGAATGCCCATGATGCTCAACAGAAGTGAGAAAATGACAGACAGAAAAGTAATACCAAACGGTATCATGCCAGGGAATGCAATGTGTGTTGCGGCCATACAGAGAATGCAAGCGACCAAAAGTCCACCATACGTCGATTTCCAGTCAGGAAGGTGCTCCGGTGGTGCATCTGCTTCGGGCAAGTCTGTCACATCTCTGGTAGCCTTCCGAGGGCTCATAGAGTGCGAGTCGCCGCCCGATAGATCTAAGCGTTGATAGGCACCTCGCACATCAACGTTGAACAGATGAGATGGTTTCAGAGTACCGGCCTTGTATCGGGCCTGGAGGGTTGCATACCACTCGGGACCATGGGAAATGACAGGCTTCAAAACAAGCCAGCTCAGGTTCACGAGAGAGTCGGCAAGCATGATGGCAAGACTGACCCACACGATCCAACCTTTGCTCCCCTTTTCCCAATCGTTGACAGGGCCGGGAGCCCATCCGTTATTTTTGGAGACTGGTGATAATACGGCCCATCCCAATATGGCGCCCAGAAGCATGTGCACGGTCGTGGCAGGCCCCATGATGATGCCTTGACCAACATATGCAGGGGACGGATTGAGTTTCCATTCCCAATTATTTGCGAGGTCAAGGCCAAGAATGGGAACGCCATGGAGTTGTGGAACGAAGTAGGAAAGGAGAGTATAGCCGAGAGAGCCTCCGAAGGCGATGACCAGCCTGCGTACTTTCTTCTTCCAGTCACCACGGTCGTCTTTGCTCTCGTCGTCATCGAGCGTGGGTTCTACGTCGTGTGCTTGGCCACGATGTTCCTCACCGTGCCGTCCTGTAGCCTCCTCTTCATTCTCCAGATCCGTCTCTTTCTTTTGATCAAGAGCTTCGTCGTCGTTATGCAGCACGCCAATCATCAGACCAGTAGCAGTGCCGCTAGGGAACTTGAGCTTCTCGCGAATGAGAACCTCCCTTCTGAGAGGCACAGCGACGAAGACACCAAAGAAGCATACACCTACGCTCCATATAATGAGCCGGCCGATTGGGATGTCAAACGGAGCGCCCTCCTCTTTCCTTGTCAAGAATTCCAGCGCTGGTATGACCCCGACTAGGCCGACTCCCAACGGCATGGTTCCAACAGCGCCGGCAACGCATTGAACGAGTACGTTCTCAACAGGCGTGAACGGTAGCGTCAAGAACTTCGACATGGCACGGAACCAAGCAAAGCCCAGCAACGCAGATGGCATAGCCATGCCGGAGATCCAGCCGGTTTGCAGACCGAAGTAGGTATTCGACAGGCATATAACCGTCCCGATGGCCGAGCCGACGAGGATGGCACGAAGGGTGAAGTTCTGGGGTTGAGCTGCCCGAGACGCAAGAAAAGCTGCTTGTCTCGATCTCCGTACCTCCGGGTCTCTGTCATTCTGTTGAGCAACTCCCTGGGAGGCCTCGTTGGGAAACGCAGCATTGATTAATGGTGATCTCGAGCGCGAGCGGGCTTCGACATCGAGAGCCTGGTATGATGAGTTTGCAGCAGGCGAGAGCGGGTTGCCCCGATCTGGAGCCATGGCTGCTGGAGTTCGCCAGTGACGGACCTTATATGGTTGGGGCTGGCTTGGGGCTCAGCTCAAGGTCGTATGCATTAGAGGGCGGATGGACAGCGCGGAGGAGGCTGCTGACTCGAGATGCAATTAGGTAATCGACAGCTCCTTCAGCACCACGCAGTGAAGTGCTCCACAATGACGAACACGTTTGAAGTATCACACGATGAATTTGCTCTGTTCGTTATGTTGACGAGACCGTCACGATATCCTTGGAGACCATTGAGATGCTTTCCCTGAGCGTCAAGAGTATTAATTTTTTGTCTGCGCGAAATACGCCATTGACAGCCATCACAATCAGTATTGCGGGACATTTTCTTATCAAATCAAAATTTTGGCATCACATCGTTTATCTGTCGACTAGTTGTGGTCTTATCGTCCTACCGAAACAACTTCGCCTTCACACATGAAGATATACACCCCTTAAAGCACCGGGGGATCAGTGTGTCCATGTTCATGGCCAAGCTTCGCGTCCGGCTACTAAGCCGGCATTTCTGCGTAACCACCTACGCTTCGGCGTTGGTTTCGCCCTGTTTCCATCTCAAGAAGCTTAGGAGGAGCATGCTTTTGCTAATGTTGGACAGAGTCTAGACGACATGTCTTCACACCGCTTTTGTTGACTCAGGCCAATTGTGAGCGGCAGCTGGTTATGAGCATTGGGCTTCAAGGTGATCCTTTGAGCGGCCAAGTCGGTTTAGCGGCCAGCAGCAAACTCTCTATCGCAGGAAAGCTGGCCGAGAGCAGCAAGCACAGGCGCTCCTTTTGCGTCAGCCGATAAACAATACCTGCTGCTGCCGTCACACACAAAGAAGACGTGCCGAGAGCTAAAGCTGAGCTGAGACATATACGTAGCATGGCGGTCCAGCCAAACGTGTAGATACGTACGTAGATACTTGTTGCTGCTGCTGCTGCTGCTTGTCTGCCCCACAGAAGACTTTGACTCTACACCCGTGTCTCCGTCTTCAACTCTTCTCATCCGCCTTCATTTCTCTCAATATCCAAATTGAACGCCTTTAGCGTACGACAACAGATCTTGGGTCCTCTCTGCCGGTTTCGGACCTTCTGTAAGTCACTGTGTGGTGCAATCATTCGGCTGGCCGTCTCGACTCCGCACACCACATGCTCCAAGCCACGGCGGAGAATCGAGCCTCCACCAACCACGTTTTCTGCAAGACTTGCTGTGGCATTGACGAGGTTTCGTCAGACATGCTACTCATGTACTGTGCCCTGGGCTGGACTGCGCAATATACCCTTCCGTATTTTCGCTCAGTCTCGAGTCGAGCTGGCCCTTCGCTGCAACTCTGCTCCTCTCTTGGCATGTACTGACGTATCTCAGCTAGATCTCTTCAGTGAGCATCACCACCCTCTCTTCCTCCTCCACAGCGCTTCGACATGTCGCAGCCACCGATCCCCCCTCGTCCCGCCAGATCCCAGGCGCCTCAGGGCACTACCTCGACGACTGCCGCCCCCGTTGTTCCTCCTCGTCCAGCTGGCCGACGCGATGATCGCTCGGGATCTCCCTCCTTCCCGCGTTCTCCATTGAACGACAGCCCATTTCCTGTCGATGCATCAAACGATCTTCAACGTGTTGCGAGCTTGAACGCCTCCCGATCGACCCTCGACCTGCCTGCTCGCCCTCCGAGCGTCACTTTCCCCTCCATCGGACAAGAAGGTCATGAATACGATGCCAGCACGCCTCAGGAAGAAGAGGCCGTGGAATTAGGTGAGGCCGCCAATGTCGCGCCTACACATACCCGCAAGGTTTCGAGTGATCTGCCGCTGCATGCTCCGCGGCCATCGTTGTCCAGCTCGGATGCCAAGCAGCGTGTTGCAGCCGTTGTGCGTACCGACTCGGCCCAAACGGCTGGTCAGAAAGTACCCCACGCGCTGAAGCCAAAGCCCAGCTTCCAACGACCTGGTTCTTCGGGCTCTCACCACGAGCGTCCGGGTTCTGCATGGGAAGACGAACATGGCATTCCGCGATTCGGACAGCAAGTGCCTCTCGGATCTCAGTATGGCGATGTACAAGCACCATCTCCAGCACCAGGTTCGCCCCTCACTCCCCAAGCTCCGGGATTCGACAGCTCTCGTCCGGGTACCGGCAGAAACCACTCAAGAAAGCATTCTGGTCGCAATGATTTCCAAGCACCACCAGGTAGCTACGGCTTGCACGGTCATGGCGTTCGGGATACTGCGGATCCTTTCGAGAAGGACTGGCTGCAAAAACATCCCGACGCACTGAGAGAAGAGATTGCCGCACACAGCCCTGCAATCTTGGACAGGCATGATTACAACCTCACCGCTGAACAGCTCAACAAGCTGGTCAAGCAACATAAGCAGGCTGGATTCGGTAAGACAAAATTCTGCGAACTTGGGTTGAAAGCTAACCGTGTATTTTAGCTGCATCCGGAAATGTAGGAATGCCTGACGAGCAGATCGGTTACCTCGTTTCTGAAAAATACTCCACCCGCGGCAGTACCCCCGCTGCTGGCAACACTAAGCCTGTACCAGCAAACGCCGTTCATGCGGACTCGCCCCTGAAGAGAGCAAGCATTTCTGCTGAAGATCTCGAAAAAGGCCAAAGCGTCGGGGGCTCGCATGACGGAACCGTTCATACCGATGCGCCCACTCACAAAGAGAGCAAGTTCCTTGGTCGCGGACAAGCTGCGGCTGACGAACACGCGGACTTTGGTCCTGAAGGTGGAAACACTGACAGGGCCGGTGGATGGCACGATGAGAGCGGTTATGGAGTTCCGATTCTGGCTTCCGACGAAATCGATCCGGAGGGAAGCTTTTTGCAGCCAGCGATCCCACCAGAGCACAGGGGCAGCGCGCAATACGATGAATATGGGCACAGCCGGCCCAACAGTCGTCCCAGCAGCAGACCGGGCAGCATCCACGGCATGGCTGGATTGAATCGCGTTATCAGCAGGAACGAGCACCAACTAGAAGATGTCCGGGAATACGAGCCACTATTCCCCGACGACGACGAGAAATCGTCCAAGAAGCCCGCTACACCTGCAGAACGATTCAAGCAACGGCCAGACATGAAACAACGATTCCCTAGCCGAGACATCTGGGAAGACGCCCCTGCGAGTGTCATGATGTCGGCGGAAGTCGAGACCCCCGAAGAAGAACCAGAAATTATTACGAAACCCGCTTTCGAGACACCCGAGGCCGAGCGCGCGCGCAAGGGCGAAGTGAGCGAGAATGACAAGGCACAATTACTCCCTCGAGAGGTTCGTCTAGCACAAAGCAGCTTCAAGCCTCATCTGAAGCAGGAGATGCGACCCGGCGGTCTGAAACAGAGGTTCCCGGGTCGTGACATCTGGGAAGACAGCCCCGACAGCACCTACATGACCACTACCGTTGGAGACGAGGAAGACGAAACAAACCTGGCAGATGAAGCTGGAGCCGTTGTCTCAACTTCCTCCACTCTTCCAAGAGAAGGCGCTACTTCCGGCGCACCAGCTGTGTCACTGCCTGAAGACGTCGCAAACAAGTCTGAAGTGTCCTCACCGCCTGCTCGGGCTCTCAGTCCTGGCAAGGTACCACCCCAGATCCCGGCCCGTCCAGCAAGGCGTTCAAGTCCACAAAATGACAAGCCATCCGTACCGCCGCGTCCCGCAAAAGCTGCACAGCTGTCAACCCAGGAGACATCCGCCGACCCTGCCGCCGAATCCGCAAGCTCTGCTACAAGCGTTGATGGCGCTTCATCCGCAAAGACAAAGCCACAGGTACCGGCTCGACCAATGGGCAACAAGATTGCGGCTTTGCAAGCCGGATTCATGTCCGACTTGAACAAGAAGCTTGGTCTTGGTCCGCAAGGTCCGCCGCCGAAGAAGGAAGAAGCCGAGGAGCAGCCCGAGGAAGAGAAGAAGCCTCTCGAGGATGCTCGAAAGGGACGAGCGCGTGGTCCAGCCCGTCGCAAGCCTGCTGCATCTCCGAGTGCTACTGCCGCCGCTCTCACCAAGGAGTCGCAGTCGCGCAGATTTATGATAACGCCAGTGTACAACTTGTATGATATCTCACCTGGCGGAGAACTCACGGCGACACACGCGGAGACATGGGAGGAGAAACTCAAATTCAAGGACGGATTGAATGATGCAGCCAAGGATGTCGGACTCGACAAGGATGCCCCGATCAGCCAGGCTGCTCCACCGGCAGCAGGTACTAACATCGCAGGCGAAGCTGTTCACGCACCGAGCGTCACACCTGAAGCCGTGAGGGCGACAGCACAGACCGAGAGCGCCCCGGCGGTGGCTGCGGAATCTGCACTCGCTTCCGAGCCGGCTGATGTTGGTCATGCTGGAGCGCAGACGACTACTTCCACCGACACGGCCGGCGAAGACCTTGCCAAGCTCAAAAAGACACGGACAAGTTCATCAGGCACCCAGACAGGGGAGATGAGAATCACGCTTGACAAGTCAGGCAGCAAGCCTCAAACCATGACCGCCTACAAGGACGGCTCCGCACATGAGGAGGGCTACGCTTTCGTCAAGGAGGACGAGAAGAAAGCAGCAGCGGAAGAAAAATCAAGATAAGCGAGAAATGATAAGAAAAATGGGGCATGCCTCAAGGGATGTAGATGACACAGCACGCAACTTTGGTGCTAGCAGCAAGCAGCAGTTTTGTTGTCATGGGGTAGGGTTTGTTACTCAGGTTGCATTTGTACAAAAGAAATATACAAATCCGGTACTGTATATAGGGTATGTCATTGTTCGTCTTTCCAAGTGTTTGAAGCCTCGTCGAAAACAAAGCGTCCTCTAGCGTTTGGAAACGGAGTCGTCCCGTTAGCCAGAGTGATCCAGGCAATGCTGCTGGGCTCGTCCTGGTAGAAGAGCTGTTAAGTGTCAGCCCGATTTACTTCCAAAAAGGTCCCCTCTAACTACGAAACTCACAACCACATCACCATCACTCCCAGCCCCGACGCTCGCAAAATCCGTCCCACCCGCAATCCCCACACTCCCAACCAGCTCGTCCCGATACCCCCGCTCCCAAAGGCCCTCAAACCCATCCTTCCTGTCGATGTTCACCCCCTGCACCCCGAGCCCTCCCCGTCCACTGTCGAGATACATCCACGGCCACAACGCCGTCCACCCGGCCCCCGCCGCAACCGGTACGCTCGCATTCCCATGCCCGCCCTTCCACCCGGCCCCGAACGGCCAGTCCCGCGAATGCGTCGCGTTGAACATCTGCGTCCAGTAATCCATGGACGTGGTAGCGGGAGCCCGGGGATCAGCAATCTCGTCATCGTCGTCGTCGCCGTCGGATTGGGCGGGTGCGTCGCGGGCGAAGAGGACGGTTTCGTACCACGGGTTGCCGTCGCCGATGACGACGACGTGAGCGCCGTCGAGGCCCGAGGTGCCCGGGTAGGGTTCCGTGGTGTCGGACCAGGTGTCGGTGCCGACGTCGTAGGATATGCAGGACAGCGTTCCGGCTTCGTTTGAATGCCAGACCCGGCCGCCTCCGGGCGACGTGAGGCCCAGGATCGGAGACGTCACGAAGTCCAATGCGACGCGGCGTGTCCTGCCGTCCGGTAGGTCGGCCACCGATACCGTTTTGATCGCTTCCTTCCATAGCGTTCCGTACGTCCAGGTATACTGCTTTGGACCCGAATCGCTCGGGCGGAGGGTATCCGCTAGAGTTCCGTTGTCCGCAATGTACACCAAGTGCAAGACGTGTCCATTATATGGCGAGGATCCGTTTGTCGGGGCCGTAAAAGGCCAGATCTGGGCTGAAAGAGATGTGCGGTTGGCTGGATGCAGGCCGGTGAAGGTTGCAGAACTGAGGTGGGTGAGGCGGTTGGTGGATGGGTCGTAACTGTAGGTCATGTGCATGAGGCTGCCGTTACTGGTTTGAAAGAAGAGGTAGCCTTGAGAGGAGGTGCTGTTGAAGGTGCTGGTCAAGCTGGTGCCGGGCCATGCGCCGGGGGAAAGTGGGGCGTAGGGAAGTTTTTGTGGGTAGGAGGAGTTTGAGGGGAAGGAAGAGAATGAGGGCGTGGGAGATGGGGAGGGCAGGGCTCGGAGTGAGGTGAGCTGATCGCCATAGTATCCGGCGAGGATGGCGGTTACGATCAGTGTTATCGCCACATTTGTCCAGTTGAGGATGCGACGGAATCTTCTTTGGAAGGCGTATTCGGCGGAGAGAGCGTCGGAGAGGGCTTTGCCTTGGACCTGTCCATATGCTGAGCCCATCACAGTGTCGAAGTCTGGGGGCAGTGGTGGAAGCGGCTTTTCCGCTCTACTGAGATTCGATATTGGGCGGTGAAGCGGGAACTCGTATGCTGGCATCTCTGTAGCTCCGCGGTGAGCGGGGGAGAGGGCGAAGTCATGGGTTCCGATGCCTGGTTGTCTTTGTCTTGGGCTTGAATACAAATCGTCGTCATACTGGTACCCGACAGGGAGTGGCGATCGTTGTGAGCCGGCATCTGATTGCATGGCTGTAGCATGAAATTACTTGTGATGCCGTTGACAGGAGCAGGTGTGATTTTTCCATGAGAGAGATGGAAAACTTTCGGGTCGTAATCTCCTAGCCGTGTCGGTCTCATACTGAGTCAGAGCTTGTTGTTGATTGTTCGACAGGACAAGTATTCAATTCAGAGAGTGTTCAAGTGACTACAGTACGAGGCTCAGCCATAGGACTTGCTTGACGAACTGATACACTTTTAGAAATTGACATGAACAAGGCCACAGCTTTCCGTTCCACAAATAGAACATCGTCAAGTTCTGTTTCGCTAACGTGCTGTTGCGAAGGTACAGAAGGCGAAATAAGTGGAGCACAGCATCTGCGCCAGGATAATGACCGAGACTACTTCCGGGAAATGTGACTGTTTTCTCGTGTAGTGCCGTAAACGCTGGAAACAAAGAACGGGTTTGTAACCATCACCCTACGGCCAATTTTGAACGTCTTTGTCTGCGATACCAGATGAACGAGGCTACTGGATAAACAGCAATCCTCAACTTTTTTTGCGAGCAACGGCGATCCAAACTTTGTCTTCGATTTTGACCTTTCCATCGACAGCCATCGCATGCCATTCCTCTCGGAATGTCTCTCTGACCTGCTCACTGGTGCATCCATGCTTCTCCAATTGTGTCGGATCACTGAAGACTTTTGCATGCTCGCCCTTGAGGTTCTCATCGAGGAAGTGGTCTGCCTCATCAGTACCAAAGAATCTGGTCTCCTCGCCTGTCTGGGCAACCGGAAGAAGCTCCTCGACGACAAAGCCGGCGCCTTTAAGGTAGCTCGAAACAGATGCCTCATCTTTGACCCAGTCGCGGGTATACGGAATTGGAAGACCCAACCTCTTCGCAGTACGTTCCAATACAAGACCAGGAGTTTGGTTGTACGGGGTGGTCACATCAACGACAAAGATGCCACCTGGTTTCAGCAAGCTGGCCCATACTTTGCCTGCCCGCAGCCGGTCATCATTAGTCAACAGCACAAGAGCTGACGCCATGATTATCACGTCGAAATGATTCATTGGAAGTGTTTCAAGTTCATCAAGTCGTGCAATGTCGTGTCTCAGAACGTTCACGTTTGTCAAACCTTCTTGTTGTACCTTTTTGCGGGCCTCGTCGAGCATGCCCGCTGATACATCAATGGCTATCACATGGCCGTTTGGGACCGCCTTGGCCGCGGGAATTGTGGCGAGTCCGGTGCCGCATGCGAGGTCGAGGACATGGTAATCTGGTCTGAGGTTCGCACACTCTACCATGCTGAGGGCGAATGCGGGGTGCCAGGAGTCATCGTACTTGGATGCTCTTTTGTCGTACATGCGTTGGGCTGCGTCGCTTTGACTCTCGGCTGGAAGAGCGCCTTTCGAGGTTGTCTGTGCCATGTTCAGGTCGATTGAATCGGGGGTTGGAGCTTGATGCGCCAATGCTTGGCGTGATAGAGTGGCGTTGGTATTGAGGCGTTGAGTTTGAAAGTCAGAAATCAAGAGCGTGCTTTGAAGTAGCAGCTTTGATTTCTTCGTTTTTTGCGACTTCCCTTATCATTCTTTAACCAAGTACGCCGCCCTAGTGATAAGCCAGAATTTCTGGCATTGAGTCATAGAATGCCGGAGGATCCCCGAGCTGTAATCATGATCTCGTGTTTCTCGGTCCAATGAGCCGACTTGATGGGCTAGTCTCGGTATGTCAGCGACTAAGCAAGGAACGTTGTCGATAGAAGCGAATCTCGCACTTGCCCCTCCACACGTGCCGAGTCAGATTTATTGGTACTTCAGTCGGCGTCGTCCTTTCGATGATCCCAGAAACCCTTGCCGTAGCTCACCAGAATTTCTTCTCCTTTCCGGATACCCTTGACTCGTGCAGAATCCTTGCCTTTCCCGGCACTCAACACGAAGATGCCGATTCCTTTCATTGCCTGTCCGGTGCCCAGGTCGATCCAGACGTCGCAAAACTCGGCATTGGGGCCTCTGTCTCGCACGCCTCTATAGTCGTTTATGAATCGTGCTTCGTTACCTGTTTTGGCTGCGTCGATGCCTATGCTCATTTCTCTGTCGAGTGAGAGATCGTAGTTGCTATCCTCCCTGGGATCGTCTGATCCATGCATGTCCCCACAATAGAGGAGTACGAAACTATCGGGAGGCAGATTCTTGAGCGCGAACAGGCCATGCTGGCCGTCCGCTGGGTGTTTGGGATCGGTTATCGCTTGGATTTTGATATGAGATACTGGCCCTGCAGGAGCGTCGACCACCAGGTGGCTAGTTCCGATAGCCAAGATTCGAGTCAATGGCTGACAGAGCTGTGGGACCTTGGAAATGTCCAGGCCTAGAGGTCTGGGCGTATATGCAACCCCACCAGGCCAGTTTTTGGGCAATTGCACTGAGTGCGAGGAGAAGGTTGATTTCATATTGCGGAGTTGCTGCATGTGCGAAATGGCTGTTCGTCTTTGTCATGACAATGTTGCTAGCGGGCTGGTCACGTGGACGCCGCTGTAGCTTGCAACTGTCTCACGTCGGTACTTGTCAGCCCCGGGTGCCCAGTTCAGGGGTTCTCCGTGGAGCTGCGGGAGATCCAACTAAGTATGACCAACCAAATTCCCAGATAAACGCCTAGCCAGGTATCAAACGAAGTACAAAATTGTACGTCTACCCAAGGAAAAACATCGACATTTCAATAGCTATATTGTATTTTGTTTTCTTCATAGGATATGCCGGCAGAGATAGCTTTCTACTCGCCTAGCAGGCACCACGACAAGTACCCCAGGCAAAGAGCGAGCATGCACACGCCCATGACTCTTCTCTGAAGATATTCATTCACCGGCATCTTGCCATGCCGACGTTTTGCACTCCTTCGAGTTCAAGGCGATCGAGGGGCCTTCCTATCCATCTGACATTGGTGATACTAGTTAATCCTTTTCTGTGCGGCCTATCATGCGGCGTTGCTAGTTGTGAGCCTCGCCCTGGAGGCATACCCTCTGGTACGCTGTTGATCTGATTTCATTCACCAGGGCCGTGGCTGGTAAGGGAGTGGCAGTTCAGTCACTTAGTCAACAGAGGCAAAATGGTGTGCACGGAGAGCTGCCAACTTGAGGACTCCCAAATTTCCAGCGCGAGTTACTTGAGACCACCGCGGCGACAAGACGAGATACCGTGAGCACAAGCACAAAATCACAATTATATGATAATTTTGTTGCCCACAGAACAGGTCCTCGCTTCATGATCCAGCCAAGTGGTACACAAGAGGTAACGTCAATGAACAGGAGAAGCGCAAAGAGCAGTATTTCGAAGACAAAGGCCAAAGCCTGTTTGGCCGGACGAGTAGCAGAGGATAGATAATTCGATCTGCCAGAATGCTCAATACCTTGCAAGGAGAGCTCCATTTACACATGTTGTTCAATGGGTACAGACCGAGAGTCTGAATGCCAGCAGACAACCGACAGATGCCGAACTCTGGTTGCAGGTTGGAAAGAAAATCCAAATGGTCGACGAGTATGGGATTTCAGATATGAGTTGATCGAGAATTCTTCCCGCATACAACGTTGTAGGACATGTGACGAACGACGCAGTGCTTTCCGAGTTGCTCGCATTAATGAGACCAACAAGTTCTGTCCGAGTACGAGGTGGAGTCTACCTAGGTACCTGACGAATCATCGATGACAGCATGCAGTACCGAGGGTGAGGAAGGAGAGAAGATTGTGATTGACACGACAAGAGAGCAAAATGAGCAGCAAGCCATGAGGCTTTCGTGGGCTGCATCTAGCGCAGCGTTCGGAACCACAGTCGGTGCACAGAAGTCAGCTTCCGGGCGCTTATGCACATGGACCCCAGCATCACCTCAGCAAGCACACCGCAGAGCTGCTGCAAAGCAGACAGGCTCGTCACACTTATCGTGCTCGACGTGTCCGAAGTCGACGTTTACTCATATGACAATAATCCCGACGGGACGAGGTCGCACGGCGACAACCCGAAATGGTGGACGGCCTTTTTAGAGTCTTGGACAGCCTTTTAGAGTCGTGGACAGCGTTTAGCTGGATTGAGATGGATACGCAACAAGTCCCGGCTTCCGCGGGCGGCGCAGGAAGACATCAGCCGATTCCTGCGCCGCGGATCAGGCCAACAGGATGGACACAGTTGGCTCTTATGTTCCGAGGGAGCTTGGTGCTTCCCACATCCCCGGCGCGCCCTCGCCATGGTTCTGGAGCGCCGCCTCCAGCGTCCCGCCTCCCGGCGACGGAGGCACGAGAGTGCAGCGAGCGATGGCGAACAGACGCAGGCATGGCGTGAAACAGCGATTGGAGTGATTCTTGCCGGGTGTGGAGAATGACGAGGGTGCAGTGTGCAGTGTGGAGCTCACAACGGCTTGCTGGCATGACTGCTATCTGGTCGTCTCCTCAGCTCTTCTGCAGGCCGGCGACTTCTCCCTCCTCACTGGCCCGCCCGCAGAATCAGGAAGGACACACAAGACGACGACAAGTCTGGACCCTTTGCGACAGTAACAACCACCTGCTGCCCTCTGCTCTGACCTGATCTGCTCTGCTCTGCTTTGCCTCGCCTTGCTCTTCTCCTTCGCATCATCCTAACTCGCAAACTCACTGTACGTACCGTGCAGACCGACCCCGGCTCCTGTTCCTTCACGGCCAGCTCCAACTGCCGGGTTCCAGGAACAGCTGTCGTTCCCTCTCGCCCTCGAGCAAGCCGTGCAAGAAGATAGACTGCAACCGAGGCAGTTGTGTGGGTTTGCCTTTCTCAGCCTCCAGAGTCGAGCCGGAATCCGCTGCCTGAGGGATCCGGAGTTGCCCGCCGACGCGATCCATCTTTTGGCGCGAACGAGCACATTCATCCAACCGGCCCTCTGCACGCCGGCATCAGAGGCGTCAACTGGGCGCGAGCCACCTCCAGCCTGACCTGCTCAAGACACAACTCCCTCAGTGCAGTGCTGTGAGGAATGCCCCGGATCAGATCGCCACACCGAGTGATCACCCACTGATCATAATCGACCGCCATGGCCCAGAGGTGAGTCGGCGTGCCGGCTTCTGACACACCGTTGTCGCCTCCGCCGTACAGATGGATATATACTGATTGTGCGGCTTCAGGCGCGAATACCACATTGTCGTCCTCGGCGCTGGAGGGGTAGGCAAGAGTTGTTTGACAGGTATGCGATTCCTGCGATATACATATGGCGCAGGCGGACGGACGCGTTCGATGTCAAGGCCCTTGTCCAGATGTTGTCGTCGCAGCTCAAGGCTCTCAGCTGTCATACTGACCTGCTATCCAGCCCAATTCGTCCAGAACGTCTGGATCGAGTCCTATGACCCCACCATCGAAGACTCGTATCGCAAGCAAATCGAAGTCGACGGCCGACAGTGCATTCTCGAGATTCTCGATACTGCTGGCACGGAGCAATTCACAGCCATGCGAGAATTATACATGAAATCGGGTCAAGGCTTTTTGCTAGTCTTCAGCATAACCTCCAAGTCCTCCCTTCACGAGTTATATGAGCTGCGAGAGCAAATCGTGCGCATCAAGGATGACGAAAATGTGCCGCTGGTGATTGTCGGCAATAAAAGCGATTTGGAAGAAGACAGAGCGGTGAGCAGGGCACAGGCTTTTCAGGTTAGTGAAAGCTGGGGCAATGCTCCATATTACGAGACAAGCGCGAGGAGAAGAGCAAACGTAGACGAGGCGTTCGTTGACTTGTGCCGACAAATCATACGGAGAGACGTGCTTGCGGGCAAAGACCGTCCAGTCGAAAAGGAGAAGACGAAAAGCAAAAGACCAAAGAGACCTTCGCATCGAGGGCGATCCGAACGGAACAGAGACAGAATTGGTTGCACGATTCTTTGACATGTATCTCTTCACAATACTGAAGAGCATCTTCGACTCGCGCGCAAAGCTTGAGCGACTTTCATTGTCGGTAAATCACAACAGGAGGCTGCGAGTGAGAATGATGGAACGGCCGAACTCATAAACATCAGTCGCATCTGGGATGCTGGATTTGCGTCATGGCTCGGGTGGAATTGGTCGAAGACGCTCATGAGGTGGTACAACTGTCATGTTGACCTGGGTAGAAACCCAATTCTGCAGCATTCAGTCGATTTGCTTGATTTCTGATGGGTGTTGGCTCATTTTTTGGGGGTTGTTTTTTGCATGATACCCTTGTATATACCCCTTTCTTGGGTGGTTGAAATCCTTGACTTTGGCTCTGACTTTTCCAATCCCGACCACGGCAAACTGCCTTGTCAGCGGACTCAAATGCAGCTGCAAACGCAAATCATTATGGTCGCACATAGTATTGCAGTGTTGTTCTTTGGTTTGCACTTGTTCGTGGACGTCCTCCTTAGTGTGGAAAAAAGTCTTTGTTTCAATCCGCGAACGCCGCTAAGTTCTAGCCTGGGATCAGGAGCTTTCGAGACACAATATCTCCTTAAGTAGGAGCGACTTACATCGCGATTGGCTCCGAATGTCTGCAGTTGCGCCGCTTCTCACTCAGGTTTTTCCCCATGTCAGTTCGTTCTGAAAGCCATTGTTCCGGCGGCTGTTCAACGTTGTTGCCTTTTCGAGGTTCTTTGACATAAAATGTACTAACAATGCAAACAAAAAACTCGGGGCCTCTTCAACGGCAGTCGCACGGCGACCATGGATAGACACCAGTCGACACTGCAATTGTCGCGTTACTGTAGAGACAGGACGTTGCTATAAATCAAATAGTCTGCCAGACCTTCAACACTTATACTCACAACTTTTGCTTAATCCGAAACGGCTACACAACAACTACGTCCGATTCTTGACCCGAGTATCGTTAGCGTCTGCATCGGAAGGAGTAAACACATACCACCTACGATCTGGTTCGGTTCTCTCGCGTCTTTTGGAACTTTCAGTAAAGCACCATGTGTCGCGAAGAACGCACCACCCTTTGCGCCTGCACGGAGTGCCCTTGCACTGGCGTAACTTGCCTGTATCCCTGCGGCACCTTTGCGCGGACGGGCTTTTGCTCTCGTCGCCGGGTCTACGCTTTCGCAGACCCCATCATCTGCCCCGACTGCCTCTTCGGACAACACAATCAGCACCCGCTCACCATCTCTGAAACAGGAGCACTGGTTCATTCCTGGCGCATCCAGGACTCCACTGTCATGCCATGGAATGGCTATGACACGGATGATCAGGTACTTTACTGCGTGTTTCAGCGACCCGGCTTGCCGCATTTGCTAACTGGAACGTCTCAGGTTAACAACGGCACTGGACGGGGCTGGGTGTTCAAGGAGGATATATACTTCCAGTTGAAGCCTGGGATGACAGCAACGCCGGTGAGTCAGGTTTGGGAGAGTGGATGGAGGAGCGCAAATGGCGCTTTGGTAGGGACTACGGTCAAGACTGACTTTCATGGCATCGTGGTACCACCACAGTTGATGGCTCTTCCGCAGACTAACATTCGAGTGCAGGCTCCGCCCCATCAGCAGTTCCAGAATGCGGCCGTTCATATGGCTTACGATCCTGCCTTTATCGCGCACCATCATCCTCAGACAATGCCTTTCGGCCTTCCGCCTCCAGCGGCGGTCCACCCAAACCACCAGGCGGGCTTCTCGAACGGCCCTGGCTACCAATCGGTGACATTTCCGAACATCCAGTTCAATCCTCAGCTCCCAGCCGAGAGTCCTAAGTGGCCGGGGGAATACGATCCTTATACTCCTCCTACACACCCGTCAGGTGAGCAAACCCCAACCACCAAACTCGCAAACAAAACACAGTCACTGACCCTACAGGCCGCTCGTCATCGAGCCAATACAGCTCGACTCCTCCAAGCTCAATTTCCGCAGGATTCCAAGGTACAGTACCCGTCGCCGAACGAGACCGCCCCCTTTCCTTACGTTTCGCCGAGAAGTGTGCTGACGAACCCGAGAATACGAGTGGACAAAGAATCTGACGTCGGAGGACTTCGAGCAAGTAGACACCAGGAAGGCTCGACCACCCCGAGCAAGGAAATCGACGTCGTCGACCGTGCCATGTCCGGCACGTCCGCGTTAGTGTCTTTGCCAACTACGCCCGAACCGACTCGAATTACGAGGCCGCGAAGGGCGAAGATGGCGAAGACATATGCGGAGTCGGAGTCGGAGTCGGGGGAAGACTCTGAATCAATAGGTGAGGACACCGACGACTCCGATTCTGAAGATGAAGAAGAAGCTGACGATTCTGACAATGATGCAGACGACGACGACGATGCGGTAGGTGAAGATAAAGATGCGATGGAGCTAGATGAGTTGGCGCGAGGTTGGGCGGCAGCCCAGGTCGCAGATTACCGTGACGACAGCCAGGCATCGCGCAAGCGAAGGAAGGTTGATGCTCCGGTACTTTCTCGACCGAGAACCAGGGCGCAGTCGAGGGCTGTAACGGACCTGTAACGGACCTTGACTTGCTTCACTGCCGACTCGACTAGTACCTCGAGTCTGAAAGATGCACTCCTCAAGGTGGATCGATCGTCTGCTACGAGGAGATGGCTGGGCACCATGGGGAGGAAGACTAAGAATCCTCTCTGTAACGTCTAGGACACTTTGAAACACGGAAGTGAGTCCTTATTTTCGAACAGTTGTTTTGCCAGGTGCTGTTCCCTGAGAAAGAAGAAAAACATACGGAAAGGTAAATAGAAAGAGGAGAGAAAAAAGAACATCCCCCTTGTTCCTATGTCAAAATAAAGTCCATTATAATCTGTTACACGCGTGAAAACCTTGTGCGAAACAGCTTTCATTAACAATGAGAGTTTGCTTTGCTGGCCCTGTAGATCCGCGAGCAGCTCTGCTAAACACGAAGCCGAATTCCACATCCACCAGCGATGCCATCATTTGGGCGGAGCCTGGATTCTGAATCTTCAGTGCCTCCAGCCGGAGTGAATGATTGAGTAGGAGCCTAAACTAAGAATCAGGGAGTCCACTTCCCTCAGCTTTTGTTCTCAAGCACTGTAAATATCCGCAGGATCAATCTCATAATCCTCGCCATTCTCCCGAATATGCTCCCTCTTCACATCCCTCTTCAGCGGCTTCCTCATGTCAAAGGCATCCTCCGCGGGCCCACCATTAATCGGATCATCAGAGTAATAGTCGGTGACCTTACGATAAACACTGTATCTGTGGTCGAATCCGTCAGCCACACAATGAACCTCCAAAACAGACTGAAAGATTCCCATTTCGCATATGTGGGAGGGGAGATTCTTTGTTTTTAACTCACCCCATTCCTTTGTACATGTTCACGGCGGCGTTGCTTTTTCGGACGAACAGATCGATGAACCAGGCGTTTTGCTCTTCGCAGGCTTGCTCGAGCGCGACGGTCAGTTTCTTGGCGAGGCCCATGCGACGCCAGGAGGGCGCGACGGTCAGGGCTGTTACGTGGCCGTGCCAGGGCATGTAGTTGGGGGAGAAGCGCATGTGAGCCGGATCTTCTTCGAGCTTTCCCATGACTGAGAGATGGGTTAGTCAAAGACTTAGATCCCTTGGCATTTTTAGGACCCTGCTTGGAAGGCAGTAACTTCTGATCTCGGTTTGACGAAACAGAGACAATCAGAATAAAATGCAAGACTAGGAATCGGAATTGAGTGGAAGCTTGGTGAGACTGTACCGTAGGCGATGACATCCTCGTTCTGGTCCGTGATCACGATGAAGAGCTTGGGCCACGTCGCCAGATAGTGGTTGTAGAAGCGAATATCATAGTTCTCAACCAGGGGGTCCAAATTGCACTTGCTCATGCGGAGGAGATCCTGAGGCCTCGCAGGCCGCATGCTCGTCATCTTGTCTTTGATCCAGGTACCATCTGTGGGTGCGCGAAGAGCGGTTATCGTGAGATCATGTTGCGATCATTGTTTGCTTGTGAAATCCAGCCCCACAAACACTTCTCAGCACGGACATGGTGGGAATGTGGGCATGAAATTCAGTGAGCGGAGGTCGGAACGAGACTCCGGGGTCAGCAATACGGCGGGTCCGGCCGGCCAAATCATTACTACAAGCGAATCAGCGAATTGCGCCTCCAGCACCTTCACCGAAACACGTTTCCCTTCAACTCCATCCACGACGTTCCATCTGTCTAGCCCTAGGCTTGTCGAACATCTCGCTGCTGTGCGCCTTTGCTTCACTGCTCGTTCTTTGTCGAGTCACTCGCTCCTGCTGCCCTCGCTGTTCTCGCCTTCCCTTTGTTTGCTTCCACAGACATGATACCCCCAACATCGATACACTTCGAGGTCTAAGACCGTTGAACGCACCCACAGTTCACATATAGCACGGTACAGCATCTAGACTTTGCGCACCTCCCAAGTACACGCACGAGTTCGTTTTCTACAGCATGTCAGATCCGCAATCGTTTGCGCAGCGGCGCGCATCGGGCTTGAGCGTCCGCTCGCCGTCTTACACCACAATCCCCCCACAGTGGCAGACTCACAGTCGCAAGTCTTCGCAGAGTTCTTCGACGAGTATGGCTTTGGGTCGTCCGGGCTCGGAGATGCATGGTGACATCAACGACAGCATGACTGGGCTGGGTGCCACGAATGGGCTGGGCAGCTTGGCTGACGAGTTGCAAGAAGGTTGGGACGAGGAAGAGCTCGGCGAGGACGGCAGCTACATCGAGGGTACGCTGGGGGATGAGATGGGCTATCAGCATGCTTCGGAACAAGAGATGTCGGTGCCGGGACTGGTCTTGCCTCTGTCGCCGTCGAAAAGGAAGCCGGGCGGCCCCAAGAAGCATGGTCACGGTCATACTGATAGTGTTTATGATGGATCGGAGTATGGAGACGAGACGGACTTGGAGCCTGCGGCGGGCATGACACCCGGATTGGAGAGGCAAATGGCAGATATCGAGGCACTGGCACGTCAGGGGGCTGATCTCTCGGATGTGGTGTGGTCCCGCTTCGCTACCTCCCTGAAGGAGTTGCCTTCGCAGGCGGAAATCGAGAACAATGCCGGACGTCTGGTCACCGCCTATTCGGCCGTCACGTCGCACATCAACAACCAGTCGCGGGTGTTCGCAGCCACGACGCACTCGTTGGTATCGCCTTTCCAGCCCCTCCCAGATCCCAACGACATTGAAGAGATCCTGCCGCTCGTCACTACGCTAGTCACGATGCTGCCAAAGCCACCAACAACCTCACTACAGACGTTGCACACTCTCAACTCACAGACCACAGATCTACTCTCGACTCTCTCAACACTCTCAGACACGCTGTATATGGTGCGGCAAACATCCTCGACCGTCTCTCGACGAATGCGCGCAGCAAAAGAGGTTGTCGAGACGATGAGGAAGGAAATCGACGCCGCAGAGCAAGGCGAAAAGTGGCTGGAGCGAGGCCGCTGGGACCAACGCATCCGGGAGCGCGAGGCGCGAAGAGTGTGCGAAGACGTTGTTGGCGGCTTCGAGGAGGTATGTAATGGCTGGAGGCAGCGACTGGTTGAGATGAACGGCGGGCTCGAAGTACTAGATACAGCAGCGGCATAGATGGAGAAAACCCAAGGATCCCGATGAAGAAGAAACAGGACGAGACGGGCTGCATTGACGACTTTTTGCATTTGCGCATACTCAAGGCGTTTGGAGAGGATTGAATGAAGTGACGCGAATCAACACGCGGTAATGGGTCTCCTTTAGTTTTGGGCTGATTGGAGGATACCCTCATGGATAAGGATGCATCAAGGAACGGAGAATGACCTGTTCGATCGGTCATTGGCAGATATTATCGCGTAACACTACATGAACTCTGAATCCTTCTCACGGCGCGCTGTGGCGTAGTTCTCACCGTTGTATCGTAGCTTCTGGTATATCCGCCTCGTTATGTCCGTTTTCGGTGATAACGTGGGCGGATATCATGGCTGGTCACGGGGTTAGTGCTACAGGACGCTGTTCCCGAGCTTTGTTGAAGCAAGAGTAGAGCGACGACGTCAAAGAGTGGGTTCGAGGCGGAGATCCTCCGTACAAATCACCATAAACCTGTTACACCAAAACCCGTTCAGGACAAGGCTGAACAGGGACGTGAAACAGCCTCCGATTACTGCGCGGCTCATCGCTGATCGCGGTGCTCACTAATACCATCCACCAGAGTTTGATCTTCCGAGGGGGGCCAGAAGAAGGATGTCATATATCAAAGAACCCCAAGCCCCGCATGACGTTTGACCCGATTAATACTCTACACATTCACTTTGCTTTTTGCCACATCTCAATTAAAGTATTTCACTCATCATGGTGAAAACTATCCGTTTCGGATCCATCGAGGTCCCCTCCCCGGGCTTCGGCGCCATGGGCATCAGTCACGGCCTGGGCAACGACATGAGCTACGACGAGGCCGAGCCCGTGTTGGTGAAGGCCCTCGAACTCGGCTGCACGTTCTGGGACACGGCCGTGAGGTTTTTTTTTCCCGCAGAACCTCACTTCACAGCTCACACTCTCCGTGTGCGAGCGAAAACTCAACGGAACGAGACTGATTTGATTTTTCTTCGATTTCCAGGCAGCTTACGGCGCGGGCGTCAATGAGAAGATACTCGGCGAGTTCGTCCGCAAGCACGATTGTCGAGATAAGCTCTTCGGTCAGTCAATTTAACATGGGACCCCCCCCCCCCTTCCAGCTCAAAGACAGCAAAAAAAAAAAAAGGGGGGGGGGGGCGCGTTTTTTTTCTCTTTCGGTCATATCTATATACTGACAACACCCCTTTGTGGGCGTGCAGTCGCTTCGAAATGTGGAGTCGTCGGCGGCATCCCCAGGTCACCGGAGAACCCGGACGGTTTCAAGCCACGCGTGGACAATTCGCCAGCACACATCCGGGAGTACATTGATCTCAGCATCTCAAGACTCGGCTTCGCGCCGGATTTGTACTATCTGCACCGGATCGATCCTGGTATGTTTGCGCGATCCCCCCCCCGGTGATTCCCAGCGACCGCAGAAAAAAAAAAAAAAAAAACTTGGAAAAGCAATAGGATATAAATAAACCTGACGAGTTCCTCTTCTTATGCACGCAGACACGCCTCTGGAGGAATCGATTCCGGCCCTTGATGGGATCCGCAAGGCGGGCAAGACGAAGTACATTGGCATCTCCGAGTGCGCGGCCACGACGCTACGTAAAGCCAATTCGAGTAAGTGTTCACCAGACAAGGGGAAAAGGTTCAACTTTCTGATACATTTGACGAATTGGGAGCTGACAGAGATGGGGGTTTCAAGTTGCCAGGATCGATGCTATTCAGGCCGAGTATTCTCCATTCGAAACCCTCCACGAGTCAGACGACCTGATCAAGACGGCTGCCGAGCTCGACATCGCTTTCGTCGCTTACGGCCCGCTCGGCCATGGCTGGCTGGTCGACGATTGCCCGTGGAACTCTCCCGAAGACATCCCGGAGCACGACTCTCGTCGTACAAGTAAGCTTCTCCTTCGCAACCGACAACGCATCACATCCGCCAGCTATCTCTGACCGGCCGCTGACATGCCCTTTCTGGAATAGTCCCCAAGTTTCAGGGCGAGAATTTTCACAAAAACAAAGCCATCACCGAAGAGCTCAAGAAGCTCGCCGTCGCAAAGGGTTGCAGGACGTCTCAGATCGCGCTCGCGTGGGTCGCGGCACAGAATATGATCTCGATCCCCGGCACGACCAAGCCGGCGAGGTTGGAGGAGAATTGGGCGTCGAGGGATGTGGAGTTGACGGAGGCCGAGAAGAAGGAGTTGCGCGCCATCATAGATCGTGCGAAGCCGGTCGGGAATCGGTACGGAGAGTATCTGGCGAAAACAGTTGGACACTAGTAAGGACGATACGATCGCTGCCAGGCGGTTTGGGTAAGTGTGTGGGTTTAGATTCTCAATGAAGACACCTTGTCCATGATGTAGTCTGAGATTTCCTTGCGGTACGTGTCCGGGATCAGAGAGTTGGCCAGCGCACCAAAGTTGTTCAGCGTAGGTGAATCGACGGAGTAGGTCGGCCACTGGATTAGAGGCGCGGCCGTGGTATCCTTGTTCGGATCCAAGTTGTTGACAAAGTTGATCACGTAATCCTGATGCGTCGTCTTCGGCACGCCCTGACCGAATCCGAACGAGTAGACAAGGTCCGAAGCATGGAAGGTTCCCAAGACGGGTAAGCCGTGAAAATAGGAAGACTGGAAGCTCCAGCTGGGGACAACGGACGACAAGTGGGATAGCAGAAAGCGGCGCGTAAATTGGAACGTAATGTCTCCGAAAACGGCCGCGAGGCGCTTGAATTCCGGGCTGATGTTGTTCAGGGCGCCGGTGTCGAAGGGCGATCCTGCGGGCTGGCCTAGGAGCGGCTGGTCCGGGTAGTAGGCGAGCAGCGCCGTGAAATCCTGGACGGCATTGGGGTTTCCGGGGAAGTACGACGATAGGTACGTGATGACCTTCGCGTTGTTGGTGATGTTGTTGAGCGTCAGACTGAAGAGCGAGCCCTCGTCTTGCTGGTCGCCGATGATAAATGGGACTTTGGCGTATTGCCCGTTGGTGACGGAGACTTCGGGCGATTTGCTGAAGAAGTTGTCGTTCGGGTCGAAGCGAGGGAGGTAGGAGAGGTCCAGAGCACGGTAGCTGGAGATGCTCGGCACCGAGTTGACGGCGTTGAGTAACGTCGTGTAGTCCGTGCTGCGCAGACAAGCGAGAGAGTCAGAGGCCTGAGAGCAGCCGGCCGCAGATACGACGGAATCGTAGATTGCCTGTGCTTGCGTTGCGTTGACCGCGTCTGCTGGAACAACGGAGCCGGAGTGCATGATGGCACCTCGGAATAGGGGTTTGCCCTTGTAAGTGTTGTCACCTCCATTGATGATCATATGATTGAGTACCGAAATACTTCCGGCCTGTGCTGATTAGACATGTGCGGTACTCAATTGTATAGGCGACACTCACAGATTCTCCCCAGATTGTGACCTTGTCTGGGTCTCCTCCAAAGACTTCAATGTTTTCGGCAACCCATTGCAGGCCGAGACGTTGATCTCGGAGACCAAGATTGGTGGAGCCTTCAGCGGCAAGCTCTTTGCCGGCCATGAACCCGAAACCGGCAACTCTGTAGTTGACAGCAACATAGATCACCGGCTCGTTCAGACCGAGCGACTCCTTGACGATGCTGGATCCATCATACGTCTGGGTGCTTCCGAATTCGCTGTCTCGCCGTCAGCAACTCGAGTTGTTTCCGGGGGTCAGAACACTCACAATCCACCTCCGTATATCCAGAAAACCACAGGCAATTTGGACGAGGGGGTGGCATTCGCAGGCCGCTGGACATTAAGAGTAAGGCAGTCTTCGCCAGAATTCGTCACAGCCTGGAACAAAGGCGAGTCGAGGAGCTTGCCAATAACGTCTTTCGGAAGGTTGCTCTTGTCAACTTGAACCAGGAGTTGAGGGCAGGCCTTTGCCGATCCTGTCGCTGTGATGGTGCCATACGGAGCAGTAATTGTTTGTGGAGGCTTCAAACGCAAGTTTCCCACGGGCGATTGAGCGAAGGGTATGCCCACGAAAGAATCCACGCCACTCGAGCTCGATCCAATGACGGTGCCGTTCTTGATTGTCACAGACGGTGGTGGTGCAGCTCGAGATTCTTGTACCGGTGCTGCAAACGCAGCCGGCAGCAATGCGGTAAGATACAATAGGTTCTTCATGATTGCGGGCTAACAAACGAGAAACGGCCGTGGAAGGTGAACAACAATGCGCAAAATGACACGACATCGGACCTGTTTTATATCCACAGACATCTTAACTTAAGAACTCACCATCTTGGGTCAGCTCGCGAGGTACGCGCATAGCCATATCCCGTAAGCAGTATCATATTTCTGTTGCGCCTCGGTTCATATCAGGTTCACTCGCGGGGAACACGGCATTATTGCGCGTACATCGCCAGCTGACCCAAGATGGTGAGTTGAGAAGTCGTTTGAATCTCGAACTGTGTGGAGTCCGACGCAGCCGGACGTTCGCGCTTTCGGGCGTGTTTCCTGCTTCGAACAGGTAACCAAGCGCCGCCCTTTGGACCATCGATGTGCAAACGGAGGAACCCGTCATCGAGTTTGATCAGAAATCCCGAAGGATTATCACTGTGCAAGGCGGGCCGAAAAAGTCGTTATGCACGTACTTGCCTACCTCCTTCGTATGCTCCTTTATGAGTCTTTCTGTAGGTACGGGAGTAGATAGTCGTAGAGCTATGCCTTCAGCTACTTCTGTGGTTCCTCGGCACGTACGTGAATGAGTCGTCGGAAACCTGTGCCGTTGGCAATTATATCGCCCGCCTTCCAGGTACGTTGAATAGTATTGACGCACTAGGTAAGGAGGTAGATGATGAAGTGTTCCGTCAACACTTCTGTCGGCCTGCCTTGTAAACTCTGTCAACTGTCAACGAAGCACGCTATAATCGATCTGCTGTCAGCCAGCCCAGAATAATGAACAAATGCCCATCGCTATTCAGTAAAGGTGAAGACTGTCTTCGTCGGGAGAAAGTTCTTTCCAACCCACCAAGTTCTCGGGCTCAGTTCCTGACCGACCGGCGTTTCAAGGACCAAAAGGCAACGCGGCCCTTACGTTGCATGGCAGTCGCAGGTCAGTGACCAGTGCATAAATGCACAGCTCCTGGCGTTGGCTTGTTCCGTGAAGGAATACCGTGGCAGGTAATGCTAATCACTGCACCCAGACATGGTATGTGCTGTTGCTAAGAGACGTTCGATCGGGACTTTCCATCAAGCAAGATCTCGCCGTCTCGGCCAAGAGGCTCAGATCTGCATAAAAATCGACTGCGTGAGGGCCAGTGGCAGGCGTGTTTCGTCTGACTGGGGCATGCTAACGTGGCTGGACTCGAAAAGCCGCTTTGGTCATGAGCCCGAGATCGTGGGGACATATGCGGGGAACCCTGGTTGTACGATGGAGCAATTCCCAAAACTCCCCGTCTCGTACTCCTCGGGAGGTTTCGTATCGCGCACGGACACGAATCTCAGGTCAGTTGAGGCGGAAGGCTCGAGCATAACTTTCTGCATTAGAAACACCCAACGTCCTTCTCATGCTCTCTTGTGCGGCTTGTCTCTTTGCTGCACAAGCTCCCTTCGTGCTCCACACGTGACAAAGCCGCATGCATAGTAAGCACCCTGGAGATTGCGCGTGTTACTGAGGGAGTTTGGCCAGATGGAGTCTGGAGAGTTATATTTGGTCGTCATGCCCAAAGATAGCTCCACTTACAGCATCTTCGCTAGCCGCAGCCTCTGCAGTGGCTGAAGGTCACGCTGCTGAGCAATATTGAATCCGGTGGCGTACTCGAGGCAGCTGGTGGTTGCTCAGCTCGGCGATCGTGAACGCCACACGCACTTGTTCACCGATTGTCCCTGCTCATCCATTTTGGCACGCCGTCACGATGAGCAGTCATATATACCGGGCTTGACCCTTGTTGGTCATGTACTTGTCTCGAGATCATCATTCCACGTTCATTGTCATCGCGTGGACACATCGCAACAGCTCAGCTCCGTGGTTGTCGACGCCCAGTCAGCCCAAACACCGATCGTGGCTGCGCGCGTCGATTGAGCTCTAAGTGATTGGGCTGAGGTGTTTAGCCTGAGATGCTAATATCTTCTGCTTCCGTTCAGCTCACTCCTAACAGCGCCATCATGGCGCTTGTGGCAGGCTTCCAGGTCCTGTGGACGCCAAAAATAGCATCGACACCAACTTTCGTGGCGTGAGAAGTGCTGTCCGCGCACGACAGGATCTCGTGGCAGCCTACTTTGTACAAAAGGATGAAACCCTCCGCCTGTTCTGCGTTCTGGTTTCGAGAATTTCTCCCGCTTGAAGCTTTCCTATTCTACCATCCCTGTGCTGCCTTCGATTTCAGCCATGGATGACCGTCGATCGCCCTATCAAGATTGGGGCACATTCTTCAATAAAGAGTGGCGGGTGAATGGATTGTGGAACAAGATCCTACAGACTACGTTTCCTGATAGCTGGCTCATCTGTCCAGAGCCTTTACCACATCCTCAGAATAGCACCCAGGGCAAAAAGTTGGATTTCACTGTACATCGACTGCCAGATGCCATCCCCAAGATGCTACCGTGGCCGTTCCTGGTATATGAAGGCAAAGGTCAGCGACAAGATACATGGAAAGAGATTGAGTCCGTTCAGATTCCAAATTGGTTCAGCGATGCCAAAAAATTCGCACTGGGAGTCACGAATCAGCCTCGTCCTGGGTCCGCGCCGAACCCCGAACTTGGGGAGACACTGTCGCCACCGCTCAATGGGGAGTTTACTGCTTGGGTTATCGTCAGCAGGGGCAGCAAGGTCCGCTTCTACGTTTATGAGAGCGCATACGCAACCGAAACCAACAACGGGCTTAGCTTCTGCCAGGTGGAAGGCGACTCGTTAGCTAAGGTGCGACCCGTGCTCAACGCAGCAGGCAACTGGAGTGATACCGATTATGGTGCGAACAAGCCATTACGCATCACATATGATCTCGAGAAATATGACGTCGACGAAGCCAAAGCAAGCAGTTCTCGGGCTACTGTAGAAGATAGAGAAGGAGGCTGGGTTCAAATCCAGATTGCGTTGGAGTATCTCCAAATGGTTGGTCAGATATATCTCGAAGCTGAGGCAAAGGCAGAAGCGGATGCTAAGGCACGAGCTGAGGCGGAGGCGAGGGAGAAGGCCGAGGCTGACGGAACGGCAGAGTCTGAGCCAAAACGAAGACGTCAACAATGAAAAGACGAACCGAAGCTGTAGTAGAGCAGGCAAAATCGAGTCGAAATTATAACCGGGAAAACTTCAAGCTCGATTCGTGTGAATTATTGCGCTGGGGTTGTAAGAGCCAGCCAGTTCTGTATACTCACTGAGCTGGCAGCAATCACAATCGGTGTGAGCAGATGTCGTGTGCGCCTCACAGCAGCACCAGGCCTCGCAGCGAGCATGCTAGGATAGCGTGAAGACCATAGTGAGGACGTCAATGTCAGTCCTGAGTCTGCTGAGTCATGCAGCCCCTGATTGCATTTGCTCGGCAGGACTCGATATGGTTTCAGCCATCTCTTATCCGCCTGCAATGTCAATCCTCATTTCCTCCATACTTCCTCCATATCGGGCAGTGACATCACTTTGCAAAGGCTGCATCATGCGTGTCGTTGAAAATTTGCTGGCTGTATCGGCTTTCTGCTTTATCGGGGCCATATCCTGCTGCTGTACCCGTCCAGTGCACATGTGTGGAACTGGGAGGCGAATGGAACAAAAAAAGGAAGGCAGAGCGAAAAGAAGAGAAGAAGCGAGAGAAAGCAGAGAGAAAGGAAAGGAAAGCGTTACGAAAGAGACCTGGATCATGTTCAACCTCGCGACATACGGTCCAAGCCCCAGCCTTACGGACGCCAGCAGCGACTGCGGCGAGACAGGGTTGGATTCCTACATCTGAAACTCCTGCGCAAGGCTCGGCGTGCGGCTGCAAGGTCACCCTCGTCGATTGTGCCGTGCCGTACTAGTCAAGTTTGGCCCAATATACATCCTGTTATTATCTCCTTCATGCCGCAGACCTCAGAGCAACACCTTCAGACTTGACGCCGACCTTCATTGGCCGCCTACATAGTCAACCACCCCGTGCCCGCGTTACAACTGGCATATCATGAAATACAATGGTGCTCCTCGACACTGATTCTGCAGCGATGTGCAAATGCCAGGGGGCAGGGACTCTGGTCATTCGTTTTGTTCCTCCGGAAGGTCTTGTGTCTTCAACATGGTGGCGCTGGCCTGCACCAACGGTCACTGATCTCCATAGCAGAGCAATATCGGTGGCCGCCAGCTCCTAGGTACGGACTCAGAGATCATTACTCAGCCTGTCGGAGAAACAGGGATTGGCTGAGAACGGGCGGCTGCACCGAGCCCGTTATTGGTCAGGATCTTCAAAGAACGGACGATGGGCGGCCGTGCCGCGCTACCTGATGGCTCGTTCGTATCCGCTAATGGCTAGCGCGCAACAGAATAGTCAATCAGCTGGTATCGCCTCGCGCTGCTCACTGCCAAGGGGTGAGCCGCTGGTGTCACAGGGTGCTCAAAGGTGAGATCCAGGCTCAAAGCGGCGGTGGGCTCACCAAAAGTCCACCTGGTGTGCCGTTCAAGGATTCGGGGTCATAGCGAATCTGCCGCTTGCCGCTTTGCCCGAAGTCTCACCCTCGCTCACCCTCTGCTCACCTTCAGCTCAACCTGCGGTTGTGGCAAGCCAGGAGTCGTGATTTCAATACCGGTGATCTGACTATAGTGCCGCAAAGCTAGCGCTGGCTCATGCGACGAGAGACGGCTCTCGATAGCGCTGATCCAGAGCTGAGCGAATCAGAGCATCTCCGCAAGCGCCCGTCCAAATCCTTCCGGACCCTGAGCATGGGTCGCCAATGACAAGCTCTTCGACGAGCTTGGCAGAAACAGCTTGCTCCAGGTGCTGCCACAGCTCGTCTCTGCAACTCTTGTCACGAACTAACCAGTCTTACTGCTACCAGCAGCCAAGGGTGACTGCAGTTGGTGATGCATTCACCAAAAAGTGGCCATCATATATGCTGACCAGTCATGCGAAGACATAATAGATGGTCATTGTAAGCCACTTCCAAAGCATTTTGCTGCACCGCCCACCTCTACACGAACCCGCGGCCAATTGGAGTTGACCACGATCGAGACAAAGACCAGCAAGCGCTTTGTTGCATTGAATAAACATTGGTCATACACCCAGGCAATCAAATCGCCCCGCGCTGATTGGCGGATAGTGAGGAGGCAACCCACGACAAACAAGCGAGACCAATGTGGACTTCGACAATGAAAGTGGAGTTGACCTCTTGTACTAGGTCACCGTAGCTCATTGCAGCCAGCAGTGCTGAGCGCGTGATCGAACGGAAATATGGTCATGACTTCAGTGGAAGTAGGAGCTTGTCTCCCGCATTAGCATCTCGGCTGTGTTCTGCTTGTAAAGTTGACTGGAAAGACGGACGAACTAACCAAAGAAGAATGCGATTTTGTCTGGCATTGCCTTGACCGCCGGTGTGTATCTGGAGATGTAGGAATGACCGATTGCCTCGACGCTCAAGTCGATGTCAGGACGCCCAGGGTGCACATCAAACCAGGGAAATTTCAGTCACGTTAAACCCAAATCTGCCGACTTCTCCGTACATACAACCCTCAGCAAGGGCTTCTCCAATGAGTCTATATTTGTTCGCCTGTGGCATTTCACGGATCACGAATGGCACTTTAGCCCCTTCCAAAACGCACAAGAGATCCGAGATGTGGATGTAAGGTGGCCCAAGTCCGAAACGGGGAGATTTGCCGTATGGAACGAATTTGAACAGTTTGCGTGGGGCTGCCGCCGAAACCTGGCCTTCCGTCAGTATTTCATCACGAGGAATGTTTCTAGGAAAGTCGCACCCGAGCATCAATTGCAAAACGTGAAACGTTACTCAAAATGCAGCGCAGAAACTCCCGTTGATCGGACTCGGATTGTGCTTCTCGCTCCAAGACCTTGTCGATAGTTGCTGAGTGGTCACGCAATAAATCATCCGCAATATCACTAAAGAAGCCAGGCCCCTCCATCTGCTGGGACCTTTCGAAAGAAGCGACCATACTAAGCCATTTTGCAATACTATCTGCAGCTGCTATGCGCTGCGAAACGTCGGAAATGCGTGCAAATATCACAGCTGAAACTCGCAGTTCAGAACAACCATATGACAGAGTTTTCCTCGAACAGAAAGACCACAAAGAGCCGGAAGCGTTGAACTTGGTAAGGAGCAAGTTATCAATCAGTGATGCAGACCCAGCGATGTCGAATCGTGGTATCCAGGAAGGCAGCCCCATGGTCTCGGAGCCAATGTGCGCATGTCCACTGATTCCATTTATTTCAGAGCACCGAGAGAGAATATCGAGGCACTCCGTTGTACGGATCATGAAAATTGTGAAGCTTTGGTAAAGCTCCGCGATGGACATACGACGATCGAGCAACCTGCGAGCCGAGCACTCGACGGGAGCGAATGTTTCAGCGTTAGCTGGAATGAAACCCTTGTCCAAGGCAAATGCCAGGGGAGCGGCTATTTTGTCCTGCAAACGCTGGCATTGACGTGGTCGCGACTCGTGGACAAGAAGCTCCAATGCGGTAAGCCACTTCGTTCTTTGCGATACTTGCAAGTCGTGGTCCACGGTTGGATACCTCAAAAAAGCTCTGGTTCCAAACCCTCCGGCAGGCCAAGTCACACCCAACCAGCCTGCCATACAGGCGGCCCCTTCAATCCCTGCTACAAGCAGCGGATCATGACATTGGTGAAGTTGACTCGACTCTCGTCCAGTTTCCGATTCTTTGAGCAGTTGACTTGCGCATAGAGCTACAACGCTGATGTCAAGTTCGTGCGGACCGCACATGCAAAGAGTCCTTCGAGGCATGAGGACCTCTTGCAGGGTCCAGACCCTGCTAAACCATCTGCGCCAAAACAGTTGAACAAGTGCACTCCAATTGTGGTAGTGGATTGAATCGTAAAAGCCGCCATCCTCCGTAGCTATAGACTGGCCCAATAAGAGATGAGCCACGGTCCCCTGTGCTTTGAGCAGCTGAGCTACTTTCAGCGTATATGGATCCTCCTGGCCCAACCATATCACCACCCAAGCAGCTCGAGAGTATATCAGAGGCATCAAGGGTAGTTGCTGGTTGAGTTCCTCAACGCTTCCCTGGTCAATTGAAATTGCATCAATCCAGTAAGCAGACGTTTCCCGACACTCGCGTAGCTGTACAAGGGCTTCGTAAAGGTTTTGCAAGATGCGAAGATATCCTGTGCCACATTTGACGTGGTACTCCGAAGTATCGTATTCACCGTAAAATGGTGATTTCTTTTGGACCGGGTTTCCCCAAGTGTAGGAGAGAGCCTTGAAGGCCGACTTTGTGGACAGATCCACAACTGTTGCGCTCAGTTCTATAATAGTATTCGACGGACCTGGATGAATAGTGAAAAGCCGAATGGAAGACGCAGTTGGCAGCGAGCACTCTGT